>CAJHQP010009346.1:0-22800 GCA_905132765.1 Moricandia arvensis
TTTATATAGGGATGAATCTTCTTCTTCATCCTCTTCTACGACCATAATATGATCTCCACTGTGCACGTCCTCACCAATTATTATAATTGTATGATGCGATATTCGCGTTTAGAGAATGAAGCATATCAAGTGGGATGAGCATGAATGTTTAACGTCACGAGCTGATTATTCTTCTCCACAATAAGGATTACTTGCATCAACACAGAGTATCGGGTATATCCATTCACCCAATATTTTGTTGGAGAATTACATTTTCATGATGGAATGTGGGAGAAGTTTTCTCAATCATATTCATAATCACTTATATTCCCTTCACATCAACATAATTTCTGATGTAATTCCAGACATCGTATAATGATATTCACTTAAAACATTTGTAGTTCCTGGAACCGGAGATGAATCCACTCGTATTTTGGATTTTAGTAAGATCACATATTTATGGTGATCAAACCTCTCTTTTAAAGATTGCAAAAGATTTTTAGGATATTATTTTTTAATATATTCATTTTTTAGACCATCATGTATATGGTGTCATAAGAATATCATGGCTTTTACTATTTCTCCTTCGACACTACTTTTGATTCATCGATAGTTTCTAAAAAGCTTGCTTCCTTTTACGTGCATCTTTACACCTATTGTTTAGGTCATATAGTTATTCCCAATAATATCAAGGAAAATAATTTTGAGCTTTTTCAAATTTGACATAATAACTGTATTCATAGAATATCATAAAAAATATAATAAATACATAATTTAAAGGTATAAATTAATGACATAATTTTCAGCGGCTAGAAAGCTATTACTATTGGAACTCGATAAAAAATCCATTCAGGTTACGAATTTAATGTGTGGGAGGTCCTTGGATTCCTACAACACTAGCTAGATCGGCATGACCTAATGTTCTGGTGGTTCATCCAAAAATTACTTAGTGATCTTATTAATGACGAATGAAAGGACTGGGGTGTTGGGTTACTTGAAAAATATGTTACCTAGGATGATTTACCCCTAGTTCGTAGTTTGTCCATAAGTCAGAACAATAAACATGATACTTTTTGCTGGAGCTATACAAAGAGTGGACAATCCACAATTAAATCTAGATACTAGTTAACGCAAAATATACTGAAAGCTTATGAAGAAAAAAAAATCTTGGAGCCACTGTAACAAAACTTTAAGTTCTTGATTGGAAAATAAAAGTCTTGAGAAGATACACCATCTTATTTGACAACTCTTAACATGACATGTCGCGGTAACTAGAAACCTGAAACGTCACCATATGAGATGCGATAACTATGTCCAAGATGTGGAGATCCTGATGAATCTTGTACCCATGCTATTTTTGAGTGTCCACCAGCTCTACAGGCATGGTATTTGTCATCAACATCATGCCGCAAACATCTACACATATATGAATTATATTTTTTCGAGAAAGAAAGTATTGAGGATCCAAATCTTGACAGACATCCGTATATCTGGATAAACTGGAAGGATCGGAATGATAAGCTATTTAGAGGCATTGATAGATATGCCTTCAAAACTAGTCAGATATGTGGAAAATAAATTCCAAACTTGTTTAATTCAAATGAAACGATGCCTTCGTCTCTGCAAGATCGTCATAATATGGAACCACAAGACCTGAGCCTTGCAAGTTGCATGTATGTATGTATGTATGTATGTAATGTATGTATGTATAGTGGATTGCTCATGGACCTCTCGACAACTCAGTATCAGCGAATGTGGATGAGTTTGGATGGATAACTTGGGGAAGATTCAACTAATCGGGACATGCAACTTGAGACGACGAGAGGCTGCTTTGCATACTGAATCGAAAGCACTGCGATGGGAAGTGGAAAGCATGATCCAACATTGGACATGTCAGAACGGATTGCAAAGATATGATTGCAGGGATAAAAGAGCTCTTGTATGGTTAAATTTTGCCAACATAATTGGATGAGATAAAACATTTTCAATTCATGATTCTCTGACTTTCAAAATTTCTTACATCCCGCGAACACAAAAATGGAACCGATGATTCTTTATCTAGAATTACGGGATCTTTTCATAGAGATCTATGTTTCATTGGTTGTTCTATTACAACCTAGTTACCAAACCAACTTTAGTTTAAGTAATATAATTACCTTTCGTTGTCAAAAAAAATTAAAGGCAAAATCTAAAAAAATGTAATTTCAATGCATAAATAAATGGAAAATTTTAAAACAACATAAATAAAATCAGAAGCATAACGTACCACATGATCTGATGAGACATAGTCTAACTATTGATCATTTTTTATTCCAATGAGGTAAAGCTTTCCATATAGTCTTAGGGGACATAGTATATTATATGAACCATTTAATATTTACGCATGCAAAGCCTATCACGTAATCCTGTGATCGTAAAGACATAGTCTATGTACCATAACAACTCAGTTGAAAAAGACAATGTTTATCATACCTATAATTTAAAAAAAAATATAACAAAGAAGACATAACTTTCACTCCAAAACAATAAAAAATAATAAATAAAATATATTAAAAATATAAATTAATTTCACTTCACTAATATGAAAACGTCGTGTTGACAACATGTTGTATATTTTAAATTTAAATATATATATATATATATATATATATATATATATATATATATATATATATATATTATTTATTTACATTTTGTGACATTTTTCCACTTTTATATTACACTTCAAGTTATTTAGGGCTCGAGGCACATATTATCAGTCAGAAAGACTCTTATGTCTCTAAAAACAAAACACTTTGTAACTTAACCAAATTTATTAAACATTCTCCAACAAAAAAAACATTAAGTCATTCCCCCTCCCCCACCTGATTTATTAAAACATTAAACATTAACAAAAAGCTTCACAAAAAGTTTATTTGAGATATTTTTTTAAATTTTTTTTGACATAAAAAGTAATTAGCTAAACATGCTAGATGACAAGATGAGTTTTCACTTCACGTTCACGCCACGCTAGTACATGTGAACGTGACAGATCATTTTTGTGGCTAGCTCTGTCTTTAGAGATTTGCATTTATTTTTATCATTTGCATCTCAAGTTACGTATGAGCACGTGGATCTGCACGTGCCCAAGTTGTATCCACTCATTTAAATGTAAAATCCAAAAATAGAAATAGTAAATTTCTTGTCTTACCGTTCGGACTTCATATAATCAATCATATAGGTTTTATTTTTATTTCTTTGTTTTCAAAAAAACAAATCAGAAAAGTACCAATAAATTGATTATTCTTACCGTTTCGTTTAAAATGTCAGTATTTTTAATCTTATCCTTAAACTGTTTTATTATTTTATTTATTTTGTTAATTAATGAACTAAGAATTAATGGCAAGAGAAATACTAATTTCTAAAAAACATATACTTCAATAAAATAAAATTGATCAAAATTAATAAAACATATGTTATCAAAACAGAAATGAGTTTGAAATTTATTGATTAAAAAAAACAAACTATTAAAAATAATAATTATTTAATAAACTAAAATAAGGAAGATAAACACTATGGAATATTCAAGAGCCAAATTTGTGATAATAATTAAGTTCATTATTTTGTCTTAATTAAGTGATTAAGATTCATTATTTAAGACCATAAATAAGGTTATTTCCAATGGCTTTAAAAACCGGATCGGAACCCGGCCGGTCGAACCGGTCCGACCGTGACTCGCTAAAGAAGCCGAGTCCGGTTCGATTTAAAAACTCGGATTTAAGAAAAACCGATAAAACCGGGCAAAAGAACCGGTAAAACCAATGATCCGAGTCAACTTTAAAACCCAGTTCTAAAAAATTAACATATAAATAATTTATTTTCAATTGTTATTAAAATTTAATATTCCCATATCATTATTCTTATTTCATATTTTCATAAAATCTAAATTTTAATTGTATAAATAATAAATACGGTAATTTAAACAATCAATTGTTTGTTTGTTTTTTTCAATTTCAGTTTTACATAGTATTCACTTGTTTATTGTATATATAACTAAGAGTTATAATTATTGTTCATTTCTCTAGTTAATAAGAGAAAAGAAAATATATTATATGTAGAATTATTTTTTAAACCTATATAATGTAAATATATGATTATATATATATATTATATATAGGTTTAATTGGTTGGACCGGTTCAATTTTAAAAACATTAGTTATTTTCAGAAACAAGATTTGACCTAATTTTATTCAGGAGTCTAATAAGGACCACTTTTATCCATACTACTCTCTTACATATAATTTTCAAAGTAGAGACTCTAGAATATCTAAAAAAATATACTATTATTATTTTATCACAATTCATTATCTAATTAAAATGTAGAAAATAAAAAACTAGGTGTATAATAATATCGCACATTTATGTTGGATATTTCAAATAGAGTTATTTTTGGATTAATTTATAGGCGAATTTATAGTTCACTCCCTACATGCTAACTAATAAAAATCTGTCACCTATCAAAAAAAAAGACTAATTGCAAAAAAAGAAATTGCTATTGCAAAATTCGAAACCATAAACCTTATATCTCAAATTGTAAATACTAAACCTTAAATTTTAATATTAACATTAAACCCTATAATTCAAATTATATGCACAAAACCCTAAACTCTTAGATTAATCCTAAGCTTTTAGTTAACTCTAAACCTTGAGTTAACCCAAAACCTAAGATTAACCTTAAACTTTAGGGTTAACCTTAAACTAGAGTTAACTCTTAACCCTAAGCCTTAGGATTAATCCTAAACTTTAAGATTAATCATAAACTCTAAAATTAATTCTAAACCTAAAGTTAATCTTAACCTTAAGATTAACCTTAAATAGTATAGAGTTTAGTGTGTAGAATCCTAAGCTATAAGGTTTAGTGTTAATTATAAAATTTAAGGTTTTGATGTTTAAAATTTGAGTTATAAAATTTAAGACAATTAATATTATTTTTTTCTCTTTTTTTTATAATAAGAAATGAGACATGACAAATTTTTAATTAAATAATATTTACGAAGTGAATCTATAGGTTCACCCTAAGAGGTGAATCAAGAATAATTCTTTCTTTCATCACTTTCCAATCTTTTCATTTCAAAATTGTCTAGATATCCTTTGCAAAACCCTTATGAAAGTGCCCTAAAAATACCAATTAAAGAGTTTCTTAAATAGTTAACAAACCCACAAAAAAATTGAATCAAATCATTGGATGGGTTTCTATGAGAGAGATTTAATTGGAAAAAGAAAATGTCTTAAAGTAAAGAAACATAAAACCATATTTAATTAAGTTAGTGAGTTTCTTCGGTACTTAACCACTAAAATTTTCTTGAATAAAAAGAAAATGTTTAAAACAAAAGAAGCATGAAAGACTATCACTTTTACTAAATTCGACTCTCAGCTACAAATCCCAACAATACTAAACATGAAAGACAAATCACTTTTTATTAAATCAAAAATAGCAATTAAAGAGTTTCTAAATAGTTAACAAACACTCGCAATGATTCAACAACTAACATATACTACTATATAAAATCTACTATGTATCTAGCAACATACTATACAAGTAACATAAATCCAAACACATTACCCCAAAAGGCAGAAACAAGGATAACAAGAAACATTATTCTGATTCTACTGAATATGGCAATGCTTCTGAATCTGCCACTTTCTTTACCTCTTTTAGGTAAAGAGTTGATATGAAAGTACACAACTTTGTTTTTCTGCTCACACACATACCATTCTCTGACTTTAGATCCTAACACTCTCATGATAGCCCTGCTATGATCTCACCTTAGCCACACCACCATAAGAATCTCCCGTCTGAGCCAGGGAAGTTGGTGATGACTCCATTTTTCATTGATCCTTAGAGGCACAAATGCTCAAAGCTAACTTCTTTAACTTCACTCTTCCCTCTTTTTCCCCAATGAGCTACTCTCTGCCCTTGTTTTCTCCTTCCCATTCACTCTTGTTCTGTCTACTTCATCATCAGTAGATGTGTCTTGAATCTAACAACACCAGCAACATCATGCCCCTCGTACATAGTACTACTATTCACTACCGATGTCTCATACGTAGCTACACTTTTTAAGCTTCTTGTTTCTATGCCCGTCAAGACTCTAGGGAGTTGTTTATAGCTCGATTCAGTCTACGCGCTAAATCCTCATCTGTCGAATACAGAACATGAACGGGGACATGTTTCTTCTGCTTGTTCTTCCTCTCCTTCACCGTCTCAGCCGGAAAAGAAGCGAAACAGTTCCAAACGCACTCTTGCTGCCAGCTACTGCCTTTGAAGGCAATAATGGCTTTCTCATTAGCTGCGGCTCTGGCCGCCTTTGCGATCTTTACCGCTAAAGCAGCGGTTGCTTTTAGCTCCTCCTGAGACCCACTCTGGTCGTCGTGGAGTTGGGAGTCAACAGATTGTGGAGATGGGGTCTGCACAACGGTGGAAGCAGAGAAGCGAGCCGTTCGAATATGAAGTAGAAGAGGAAGAAGGAAGAGGAGAGCTCGGAGAAGAAGATCCATTGCCGTTCTGTTTCTTGAATCCGGCGAGTAGTCGCTTCCGTGGAGGCAGAAGCAAATCGGAATCAAGCTGATTCACATCGCAACCATTTGTAGCCATTTTTTTTCAGACAAATCTCTCTCTCTCCGATCAGTTACAAACCCAGAATCATGAACTAATACCAATTAGATCATAAATACAAGATCAGAGTTTAGTAAAACAAATCAGAATGAACAACTGATACAATAATCAAAAAAACACAAGGACATCTTGCAATCCAGCGAATCATCAAAACCCATGATCCAAAGCAGAACCTCGATTATATGACAGTCAGAGACAAAATCAAATTACAAGAGTGGAGATGAAGAAGCTGTTCTGCTACCTGAAACCTATCTTTTCCCTTTATTACAAGTGAATTCACGCGCTTTTTGAAGTTCTGTCATCGGAGAAACAGAGGAGACAATACAGAGAGGTAAAGAGATGAGAGACAGAGATTAGGGTTTTCAGAAGAATGAGAGGAATGAGGAAGGAAGGAGATGAGATTGTTTGTTTCCAAATCTCTGATCCATTTTCATTTTTATATGTAAACCCTACGGATCGAATTTATATTTCTCTTAATTATTACGTTTTCATCTCTTACATTAACCTGTCTCCATGACAAACGTGAAACAGACAATTTAACCGGTGTCTTTTTCCGTTTTTATTACATTCCGTCCACCTATATAATAACCGCCTTCCTTATTTTTTTTTTGTGAAAATTATAAGAACAATCTAAGTTAAATACACATTTTCAAAAATATATATATCAAAATCTATTAACATTTAGATTTAAAATTTAGTGATATTTTTAGGATTTAAGTTTTAAATGAGTGAGATTGAGTTTCCTAAACTTTAATAAATATTTAGAAAAATTAGTTAAGTGCATTTCATCAAAAGTTTAATATTTTTGAAATAACCATTTATTAAAGATAATTTGAAAAGTGATATCAAACTTATATACAAATAAAATTTCCCAACTTTTTAAATACTAAAACCAAGAATGTATTTTACTTTACTTTATTAATTTCAATTTGAATTACAAAATCATTGGTGAAGATCATTGTAATAAAGATGAGAACATAATGTAATAATGGAAGGAAATATTATGTTGGAACCTTGTTTTTTGGCCACACAATCTGAACCAGATTACCATCTCTTCTAGTCCAAGCAATTTGACATCATCAAAACTGTTGTTGTCACCACATCGAGACGGATCAGAAGGCAAACCCATACGACTGTTTAGAGTATATTGTTTTTAGGAGGGCATATTTTTGGTTTGGTTATTTATATTAAGAACTTTTAGTAGTATTTATATAGAAATATAATTTATAATTCCTTGAATAATAATAATTATAATTATATATTTCTTTTTATTTTATAGATGTTTTTATTAATAAATATACTAAATAAGTGTACTCCTGTAGTTAGTTTTTAAAATGTGAAATTTTATATTAACAAATTAATTTACAAAAACTATGATTGACTAAAGTGAAATATTTATGATAATATTCACTGATAATTCTATGTAGTTAATTTGAATATAACTATGTTTACCAATAATTAATGTATTGAATGAGTTTGTAAAGGCTTTAGGGTTAATGTGATTTGTATTATAGATATATATACATATATATGACATTAATAAAATATAAAGACATGTATTAGATAAATCGGTTTCTGGTTTCAAACCTACCTGGTTGGGATAATTAATAGAAGTTGGGGATTGGTTTAAATTCTTTTCTTTGCATTTTATTTCTTTCACGTGAAAAATAACTCCCTATCTGAAGCATGCACATAGGGCGGTTACTAAAGCTGTCTTTATCTCTTTAAGGGTGTTAAGACGTTTCATGAGTAAGCAAGTTTAAATTCTCAGCAAAGGAAAGTGGTAATGGCCTAGCAATCTTGATGAAAATCTTTAATGAATCTTATGTAGAAATCATGTGTCCCAGAAAAGTCCTCACATCCTTTACATTGGGTAGGTTGCCAGCAATCCTATCTGTTCCTCGATCTTGGTTTGTCTTCCTCCGTACCAGCTGCTGAAACCTTTGGTCTAGAAAAACCGCATTAGTAACCATAAATAACATTTCTCTCAGTTCATAACTATGTGTAACATCCCGAGTCGTAATATATGAAAAAAATGTTTAAGAGAATTGATTTGGCTACTATGTCACACAAAGTTGACTTACATTTTTTTGTCACACATCCGTTTAGAGCTCTAAGCGATTAAGCGTGCTTATGCTTGGAATAGTGAAAGGATGAGTGACCTATCGGGAAGTGATTCGCGATACCGTGCGAGTGAGGCCAAAACAAGGGAAAAGTCGAGTGGTGATTGCAGGACAGTAAACAATGATTTCGAACCTTGGAAAATTTACGTACCGACCATTGGAACGGGATGGGGCCCACATGCCAAGAGAGCGGGCGCGGGTGGCCCATTAGCCGTGGGCTGTTTGGGGTGTTACAAGTGGTATCAGAGATGGTTAGCCATCTCGGTTCTGACCTGAGAGGCGTCTTGATACCTGCGTGTTCTTTGGGAGGGGGTGAAATGTAACATCCGAGTTGTGATATATGAAAAAGGCTTAAGAGAATTGATTTGGCTACCTATGTCACCAAAGCTGTCTTACCTTTTCCGTCACACATCCGTTTAGAGCTCCATGGTTAAGAGTGCTTATGCTGGATTAGTGAAAGGATGGTAACCTATGGGAAGTGATTCGCGATACCGTGCGAGTGAGACCAAAACACAGGGAAAGATCGGGTGGTGATTGCAGGAACAATAAACAATGATTTCGATCCTTGGAAATTTACGCATCGACCGTTGGAATGGGATGGGGCCCACAGGACGAGAGAGCGGACGCGAGTGGCCCATTAGCCTGTGGGCGTCAGTAGGCGTTACAATATGCTTCTCTTACATCTAGCTAAAACCTTGCTTAAGTTGTCCAAGTATGGCGCAAAATCAGATCCATACATTTAGACATCATTCATAAACGACTTCCATGAAATCTTCATCATATCTGTAAAGATAGACATTCAACATATCCGAAAATTACATGAGAATTACAGAGCCCAAAAGGCATTATGCGATATGTAAAATTACCATATGGACAAGTAAAAGTTATCTTCTCTCGTTTATCTGGATGGATAAGGAATCTGAAAGTACCTTGAGTATCCATATAGAAAGCAGTAGCATGTATGGGAGATTTACTACCCTCTCCAACTTCTGATCAAAGACAGCTAAAGGAAATATCATTTCTTTCAACGTCGTTTCAATTTCCTGTAATCTATGCACATCTTGAGCCATGTAAGAGTTTTCGTTGGAATTAACTTGTTCTTATCATTCTCCACCATGTGAACTCCTCCCTTCTTAGAAACCATATGCACTAGACTGACTCATTACTAGCTGAAATTAGATACATAACCCAAGATTCCAGGAGTTTCATGATCTCCTTCTTCACAACGTTTGTAACCTCATGTACTCTGAAGCTTTATCCTGTGGAATCTTTCCGAAAGTTATCTCGAGTCGAAATCTTCGAAGGATGCCTTAGCAATTCTGGGCATTGATTTCAGTTACCATTTTTGACCCCAACAGTTAGTCCCCAGCTCGCATCTCGAATGGTCTCTTGTGAGCGAGTGAGTTTCGTAATGAAATATACGGCCTGAGTATTCTCCAAAGTAATCGTGGGAATTCTGTGTTATTTTAACAGATAATCTCCTATATATTGACCTCATTCTCCTTCACTTCATACTTCTCCAACTTTTCATATTTTTCTTTGAGAGCTTTCCAACAAAGATGACTTCCTCCCACAATGAGCAAAGAAGACATGTGTCGAGACACATGCACTTTCCTCACAGCGAGTTCGTCGGTTCTCCTGTTCCTGATGCATCCCGAATCACGTGGCGATCCTTTCTTTCCAGGAAGAACTGACTTGCCGCGATACTTAGATGGAGGTTCCCCTGTCGACCGTCAAATTCCTTCTCGACTGGCGTCTTGAATCCTGCGCGAAATACCATCCCCTTCTTCGATCATTCCTGAAGGCGGAGTGGTTACTACTCATGCGCCTATCATGAACAATGTGGCAAAACCGTCGGTTCTTCCACGACTCCGGTCCATATTCTGATACCAAGTAGGCTCCTGAGTCAATGCTTCTCCCCTAACCAAGCGAGATTGTTTTGGGGTTATGTGCCCCTAGCGCCACTCTGAGTGTCATACAGAGGGTTGCAAGAGGCCAAGTGTTGATCCCGAGATGGATAAGAAGAGAAGTGTGTTAAAGGTGCCATTCCGACCTTCACCCTTAGGAGCTTCTAGTTCAGGTTTGAGGTCGAAGTTCTGCGCCAAGTTTGTTCAAGAATCTATTTCGTTATTGTGTTAGATCATTTCTCATTCCTCTTTTTGTCTACGAAGTTTGTATATACCGGATGATTAATGACTGTGTCTGAGCCTAGAAACTCGCAAAAGAGCTTGCTGAGTCGAAGAAGAATTGTCGCAGTTTGGGTGAAGTTGGAGTTATCATAGGATACTCACTCCCTTGACGTTCATGGTTGAAAACTCGGATTGTCGAGTTAGAGAGATCTCGGGAAAGACGGCAAGCTCCTTTCTTGCTCAAGGAGAAAGGCTGGAAGGACAAGGTTCGAGTTTCTCCACCTGCAGCATCATATCGAAAGTGAGAGAGGCTCGAGCGAGAGCGCCGAGTATTCGATTACGTTGATACACGGTGGCTGACTACTTGCGCCGCATCGCGCCTTCTATGTGACCGTCACTACTCTGTCTGGCAGTCAAAGTGCCACCATCTCCTTGCATTCCTGTTGATGTATCTCTCTCTTTTCCTCCGTCCATCCCTGTGAGAGCCTACACTTCAACAGCAGTGTATCGAGGACGGACTCAATTTTTGCCGACAAACTCGTGTAATCGGCACATAGAGCGCCCTTCAGTTCAGCCTCAACCTCACAATAGCGTCTCGTCGAGCCTTCTCCACACGATATGATGCATGCAGTGAGAAACTCCGAAGCCTTTCCTTCCTAGCCTTCTTCTCCTTGAGCAAGGGAGCTTGCCGTCTTCCCGAGATCCCTCTCTAACTCGACAATCCGAGTTTCAACCATGATACGTCAAGGGAGTGAGCTATCCATGATAACTCCAACTTCACCTCAAACTGCGACAATTCTCTCTTCGACTCAGCAAGCTCTTTTGGCGACGTTTCTTGCTCAGACCCACAGTCATAATCATCCGGTATATACAAACTTCGTACGACAAAAGAGGAATGAGAAATGATCTAACACACATAACGAAAATAGATTCTTGAAACACCTTGGCGCAGAACTTCGACCTCAAACCTGAACTAGAAGCTCCTAAGGGTGAAGGTCGGACATGGCACCTTTAACACACCTTCTCTTCTTATCCATCTCGGGATCAACACTTGCCTCTTGCAAACCCCTCGGTATGACACTCAGAGTGCGCTAGCACATACCCCAAAACATCTCTCGCTTGTTAGGGGAAGAAGGCATTGACTCAGGAGTCCTACTTGGTATCAGAAATAGGGAACCGAGTCGTGGAAGAAACCGACGTTTTGCCACATTGTTCATGATAGGCGCATGAGTAGTAACCACTCGCCTTCAGGAATGATCGAAGAAGGGGATGGTATTCGGCCGCAGGATTCAAGACGCCAGTCGAGAGGGGAATTTGACGGGTCGACAGAACCCTCATCTAAGTATCGCGGCAAGTCAGTTCTTCCTGGAAGAAGGTACTCGCCACGTGATTCGGGATGCATCAGAACAGGAGAACCCGACGAACTCGCTTGAAAGTGCATGTCCTCACAACATTTCTTCTTTGCTCATTGTGGGAGGAAGTCATCTTTGTTTGGAAAGCTCTCAAAGAAAAATATGAAAAGTTGGAGAAGTATGAAGTGAAGGAAGAATGAGAGTCCAATACTTATAGGAGATATCTGTAATAAAATAATCAACAGAATTCCCACGATTACTTTGAGAATACTCATGGCCCGTATATTTCGATTAACGAACATCACTCGCTCACAAGAGACACATTCGAGACTTGCGAGCTGGGGACTAACTGTTGGGTCAAAAATGGTAACCTGAAAGCAATGCCCAGAATTGCTAAGGCATCCTTCGAAAGATTTCGACTCGAGATAACTTCGGAAAGATTCCACAGGATAAAGCTTCAGAGTATATGAGGTTAAAACGTTGTGAGAGGAGATCATGAAAACTCCTGGAATCTTGGGTTATCTATCTAATTTCAGCTAGTAATTGAGTCAGTCTAGTGCATATGGTTTCTAAGAAGGGAAGAGTCACCAATGGTGGAGATGATAAGAACAGAGTTGAATTCCAACGAAACATCTTACATGGCTCAAGATGTGCATAGATTACAGGAAATTGACACGACCGTGGAACAGAACTGATGCATTTTTCCTTAGCATGTCTTGATCACGGAAGTTCGAGAGTAGTAATCCTCCCATACATGCTACTGCTTTCTATATGGATACTCAAGTACTTTCAGATTCCTATCCATCCAGATAACGATGAGAAGATAACTTTACTTCTGTGCCATATGGTAATTTACATATCGCATAATGCCTTTTGGCTCTGTATTCTCATGTAATCTTTTGCGGATATGTATGCATCGTCTATCTCTTACCGATATGATTGACGATTCATGAAGTCGTTATGAATGACTGTCTAAACTGTATGGATCTGATTTGGCGCTCATACTGGACAACTTAAGCAGGTTTAGCTAGATGTAAAGAGAAGCATATGTACAACGCCTTGACCGCCCACAGGCTAATGGGCCACTACGCGTCCGCTCTCTCCGTCCTGTGGGCCCCATCCATTCCAACGGTCGCATGCGTAAATTTCCACAAGATCGAAATCATAAATGTATATATGATCACCATTGCAGAATCACCACCCGATCTTTCCCGTTTTGGTCTCACTCGCACAAGTAATCGCGAATCACTTGCCCATAGGTTACCATCCTTTCACTAATCGCAGCATAAGCATCTCTAACATGGAGCTCTAAACGATGTGTGACGGAAAAGTAAGACAGCTGTGACATAGGTATGCGCAAATCAATCTCTCTAAGCCTTTTCATATATCACACTCGGATGTTACTCACCGCCTTCCCAAAGACCACGCAAGTATCAGAGACGCCTCTCAGTCAGAGACCGAGATGGCTAACCATCTCTGATACCACTTGTAACACCCCAAACACGCCCGGCTAATGGCCACCGCGCCGCTCTCTGGGCATGTGGCGGCCCCATTCTTTCCCGTTCCATATGTCGGTATACGTAAATTTTCCAGGCTTCGAATCATTGTTTACTGTCCTGCAATCACCACTCGACTTTTCCTTTTTTTGGCCCCTCGCGACGGTACCAGCCGCGTGCGCGAATCACTTCCGATCGGTCACTCATCCTTCACTACTCCAGCATAGCACGCTACACGTTGAGCTCTAAACGGATGCATCGCCTCCGACACAAAACAGTAAGCCACACTCACCAAATCTTTTGTGACATAGATAGCCAAGATCATTTTCTTAAGCTTTCATATCTCACACTCAGGGATGCTTACATCATATAGTATGAACTGAGGAAATGTTATTTTATGGTTACTAATGCGATTTTTTCTTTCTAAGACTGAAAGGTAGTTTCAGCAGCTGTACTCGAGGAGACAAAACCCAGATCGAGCATACGATCGATTGCTGGCACCTACAATCGTGAAGGATGTGAGGATTTTCTGGGACTCATGATTTCTACATAAGATCCATAAGATTCAGCAAGTTGCTAGGCCATTTACCACTTCCTTTTGCTGAGGAGTTAACCTGGCTTACTCATGAACCGTCTTAACACCTAAGAGATCAAGACAGCTTTAGTAACCGCTCCTATTGTGCATGCTGTCAGATAGGAGTTATTTTTCACGTGAAAGAGAATGATGCAAGAAAGAATTTAATACCAAATCCCAACTTCTATTATTACCCACCAGGTAGGTTGAAACAGAGAAACTCGATTTATCTAATACCATGTCTTTATATTGGTATTTAATGTCATATATATGTATACTATATTATAATACAATCACATTAAAGCTTTACAAACTCATTCAATTACATAATTATTGGTAAACATAGTTATATTAAAGCTTAACTACATATGAATATCAGTGAATATTATCATAATATTTCACTGTAGTCAAATCATAGTTGTAAATTGAATTTGTTAATATAAAATTCACATTTAAAACTAACTACAAGGACACTTATTTATAATTTTTAAAAAACATTATAAATTAAAAAGAAACTATATATATAATTATATTATTCAAGGAATTATAATTATATTCTCTAAAAATATACCTAAAAGTTCTTAAATATAAATAACCAAACCAAAAAATATGGCCTCCTAAAACAATATACTCTAAACATCGTTATGCCTTCGAATCCGTTCCTGGATGTCGTACAAACAACATTTGATGATGTCAAATTGCTTGGATAAAGAGATGTAGTCTGGTTCAGATTTGTGCACAACAAGGTTTCCAACATAATATTTCCTTCCATATACCATAGTTCTAATCTTTATTACTAATATCTTCACAATATTTGTAAATTCAAAATTGAAAAATTAATAAGTAAGTAAATACATCTAGAGACGCTTTTAGAGTTCCTTTAAAAAGGGGAAATTTTATGTGTATCATAATTTGAATATCACTTTTTAAATTTACTTTTAATAAATGTTATTTCAAAATACTGTAACTTTAATAAAATACACTTAACTAATTTTCAAATTTTATAAATTTTAGAAAATTTCAACCTCATCATTAACCTAAACCCTAAAACATAATCACTAAATTGTAATCCAAATTTTAATATATTTATATATAATATTTTTAAAAAAGTATATTTAACTTATATTTTCTTAATAATTTTCAAAAAAAAAATTAGGAAGGCGTAGTATATAGTAGACGAATGTAATAAAAACGGAAAAAGACACCGGTTAATTGTCTGTTTCACGTTTGTCATGAAGACAGTTAATGTAAGAGAGTGAAAACGTAATAATAAAGTAATTATAAAAATTCTCCGCTAGTTTACATATAAAAATGAAAATGGATAGAGATTGAAAAAACAATTCATCTCCTTCCTTCCCTCATTCCTCTCATTCTGCTGAAAGAACCCATCTTCTTCTCTCCATCTTTTACCTCTTGTATTGTCTCCTCTGTTCTCCGATGGACAAACTTCAAAAACGCCCCGTGATCACCTTGTAATAAGGGAAAAGTAGGTTTCAGGTACGCAGAACACTTCTTTATCTCCCACTCTTTCTAATTTGATTCTTGTCTTGACTGTCCCTATAACGAGGTTCTGCTTTTTGATCATGGGTTTTTATGTTCGCTGATATGCAAGATGTCCTTGTGTTTTTTGATTATGTATCAGTTTGTATCATTCTGATTTGTTTACAAACTCTGATCTTGTATTATGATCTAATTGGTATTTAGTTCATATTCTGGGTTTGTAACTGATTCGGAGAGAGGAGAGATTTTGTCTGAAAAAATTGCTACAAATGTGTTGCATGTGGAATCAGCTGATTCCATTTGCTTCTTTCCTCCACGGAACGACTACTCCGCCGGATTCAAGAACAGAACGCAATGTATCTTCTCTCCGAGCTCTCCTCTTCCCTTCTTCCTCGTCGTACTTCAATTCAACGGCTCCTTCCTGCTTCCACCGTTGTGCCAGACCCATCTCCACAATCTTTGACTTCCCAACTCCACGGACGACCAGATGGTCTCAGAGGAGCATAAAAGCAACGCTTGCGTAGCGTAAAGAATCGCAAAGCGCCAGAGCCGCAGCTAATGAGAACCATTTATTGTCAAAGCAGTAGCTGCACGAAGAGTGCTGTTGGAAACTGTTCGCTTCTTTCCGGCTGAGACGGTGAAGGAGGGAAGAACAAGCAGAAGAAAACATGTCCCCGTCCATGCTTCGTATTCGACAATGAGGATTAGCGCGTTAGACTGAATCGAGCTATAAACAACTCCCCTAGATCTTGACCGGACTAGAAACAAAAGCTAAAAAGTGTAGCTACTATGCAGACCTAGGTAGTGAATAGTAGTACTGATGTCCAGGGGCATGATGATTGCTGTTGTTGTAGATTCAGACAACATTCTACTGATGATGAAGTAGACAGAACAGAGTAATGAAGAGAAAACAAGGGCAGAGAGTAGCTCATTGGGAAAAAGAGAAGAGTTGAAGTTAAAAGTTAGCTTGAGCATTTTCCTCTAAGGATCATGAAAAGAAGTCATCACCAACCTCCCTGCTCAGACGGGAGATTCTTTGGTGTGTGGCTAAGGTAATCATAGCAGCTATTCAATGAGACGTTAGAATCTAAAGTCAGAGGAATTTATGTGTGTGAGCAGAAAACAAATGTTACGTTCATATCACAACTCTTTTACCCTAAAGATAAAGAAAGTGCAATTTCAGAAGCATTGCCATATTCATAGAATTCAGAATGTTGTTTTCTGTTTTCCTTGTTCTCCTTTATTGGTAATGTTTGAGATTTATGTTACTGTATAAGTATTTGCTATATACAAGTAGATTTAATATAGAGTATATGTTAGTTGTTGAATTCATTGCAAGTGTTGTTAACTATTAAGAAACTCTTTAATTGCCTATTTTGATTAATAAAGGATTTGTCTTTCAGAGTATGTGGATTTGTAGCTGAGAGTCGGAATTAGTAAAGTGATCTTTCATGCTTCTTTTGTTTTTAAGAACATTTTCTTTTTCTTATTCAAAAAATTTAGTGGCTAAGTACGAGAAACTCAACTAACTTAATAAAATTTTTATTCTTTTAGCTTAACCATTTTCTTTTCAATTAAATCTCTCTCATAGAAACCCATCAATGATTTGATTCAATTTTTGTTTGTAACTATTAAGAAACTCTTTAATGCGTATTTTTGGGCACTTTCCATAAGGGTTTTGACAAAAATATCTAGACAATTGAAATGAAAGATTGGAACAGTAGATTAAAGAAAGAATTATAATTGGATCACCTCTAAGGGTAACCTATAGATTTACTTCTTAAATATGTATTTAATTAAAAATTTGTCATGTCTCATTCTTATTATAAAAAAGAGAAAAAAAATAACATTAATTGTCTTAAATTTTATACTCAAATTTAACCATCAAACTTAAATTTAGAAGAGATTATCACTAAACCTTAAGCTTTAGATTCACACACAAACTTCTATACTATTTAGGTTAATCTTAAGGTTCAAAATTAACTTTAGGTTAGAATTATGATTAATGCTTAAAGTTAGGATAATCCTAAGTTTAGGTGAAGTAAACTCTAGGTTTAAGGTTAACCCTAAAGTTAAGTTAATCTTAG
The DNA here is from genome assembly GCA_905132765.1 of Moricandia arvensis. Taxonomy (NCBI): domain Eukaryota; kingdom Viridiplantae; phylum Streptophyta; class Magnoliopsida; order Brassicales; family Brassicaceae; genus Moricandia; species Moricandia arvensis. The sequence goes on from CAJHQP010009346.1 coordinate 17,896, forward strand.
TTTGGTAACTCAAGGTTACAGTTATCAGAGCTTTAGATAATCTAAGATTTAGGTTTTGTGCATTTATAATTTGAATTATAGGTTTAAGGTTAGTATTTACAATGAGATATAAGTTAGGTTTCGAATTTTGCAATAGCAATTTTTTTTGCAATTAGCTTTTTTTTTTGATAGGTACATATTTTATTAGTTAAGCAGTAGGAGTAACCTATAAATTCGCCCTACAAATTAATCCAAAAATACTCTATTTTAAATATCCAACAGAAGAAATGTTCGATATTATTATACACCTAGTTTTTTATTTTTCTTACAGTTAATAGATACATAATTTGATAAATAAATAATAGTATATTTTTGAGATATTCTAGAGTCTCACTTTGAAAATATATGTAAGAGAATAGTATGAATAAAAATGTTCCTTATTAGACTCTGAATACAAATTAGTCAAATCTTGTTTCTCGAAATAACAATGTTTTGAAAACCCGAACCGGACAATGACTCGGTAACCTACTGGTTAATTGTTGACCGTAAACCGCGGTTTTCGTCTAATATAATATATTATATATAGATATTAATTATATATATCATATAATTTACAGTTATATAGTCTAAAAAATAATTTAACAGTATAATAATTTTCTTTTCTCTTATTAACAGAGAAAAACAATATAATCATAACTCTTGTTATATATACAATAAAAAATGATACTATGTTAAAACTGAAATTGAAAAAAAAAAAAAAAAACAATTGATGTTTAAATTATCGTATTTATTTATTTATTTATACAATTAAATTTCAGGATTTTATGAAAATAATGAAATTAAGAAGTAATATATGAAATATAAATTTTATAACAATTGAAATAAATTATTAGATGTTAAACTTTTTAAAATGGGTTTTAAATTGACTCGCGTCATTGGTTCTTTACCGGTTCTTTTTGCCGTTTATCCGTTTTCTTAAATCGAGTTTTAAATCGAACCGGACTCGCTTCTTTAGCGAGTCACGGTCGACCGGTTCGACCGGCCGGTCCGATCATGTTTTAAAGCCATGGAAATCTAACCTTATTATGATCTTAAATAATGAATCTTAAATCACTTAATTAAAAACAAAATTAATGAACTTAATATTATCACAAATTTGCTCTGAATATTCCATAGTGTTATCTTCCTATTTTAGTTAGTAATAATTATTATTTTTAATAGTTTGTTCTTTTACAATAAATTTTCAAAACTCATCTGTATTTTGATAAACATTAGTTTTATTTTTTTGTCAATTTTATTTATTGAAGTATATTTTTAGAAATTAGTATTTTTCTCTTGCCATTAATCTTAGTTCATTATATTAAACAAAAATAAATAAATAATAAAAAACAGGTTAAGATAAGATTTAAAAAAATACTGACATTTTAATCAAAACGGAAGATAATCATATATTGTTACTTTTCTGATTTGTTTTTGAAAACAAAGAATATTAAAAATTAAAAACCATATGATTTGATTATATGAGTCCGACGGTAAGACAAGAAATTACTATTTCTATTTTGGATTTTTACATTTAAAATGATCGATACAACTTGGCACGTGCAGATCCACGTGCTCATCGTAAAACTTGAGATGCAACTGACAAAAAATAAATGCAAACTCTAAAACAGAAGCTAGCCACAAAAAATATCTGTCACTTCACATGACTAGCGTTGGCTAACGTGAAGTGAAAATCCATCTTGTCATCTAGCATGTTTACAATACTTTTTATGTCATTTTTTTTTTAAAAATATCTCAAAATAAACTTTTGTGAGCTTTTTTAATGTTAATGTTTTAAAAATCAGTGGGGAGGGAATGCTAATGTTTTTTTGTTGGAGAAGTTAATAAAATTTGGTTAAGTTACAAGTGTTTGGTTTTAGAGACATAAGAGCATAATCAACCCTAAGAGACTTAAAAATAAAAACAAAATCTAAATTTTTTTTTCTTTAAATAAAAATAAAAAGATTAATCACGGCCGCCAGTGTCAGTGGGGCCCGCGCGAAACAAAAGCAGAACCCAACTAAGAAAAAAAAAATTTCTTTTTCTTAGAAATAGGAATTAAGAGTGTCTTAAAGAGATTTAGCGGTCTCACCCGCTAAGAGACCCCTTAAGAACCCCCTTTGTTATGTCTAAGAGTCTTTACTTGATAATATGTGTCTGGACACTAAATAATGAAGTGTAATTAAAAGTGGAAAATGTCACAAAAGTAAAAAAAACTATATGTAAACTCTTCATTATTATTAATTATTATTATTATTATATTATTATTATTATTATTATTATTATTATATTATTATTATTTATTATTATTATTATTATAAAATAAAATTATATTATATTATATTTAAAATTATAGAACATTTGTCAACACGACGTTTTTCATATTATGAGAGTGAAATTTTGTATATTTTAATATATGTATTATTAGTTTTATGTTTTGAGTGAAAGTTATGTCTTCTCTTATATATTTTTTTTTATTAATTATAGATGATAAACATTGTCTTTTCCAACTGTGCTTATGTACATAGACTATGTCTTTAATATCAGAGGATTACGTATAGCTTTGCATCGCGTATATTAAATTTCATATAATATACTATTCCCCAAGACTATATGGAAAGCTTTACCTCAGATATAAAAATATCAATAGGTAGACTAGTCTCATCAGGGTATCATTGGTACTTATCTATGATGTTATTTATGGTGTTTAAAAATTTCCATTTATTTATGAGCATGAAATACTTTTTTTTAGATTGCCTTTAATTTTTGACAACGAAGGTATTATATTACTTAAACAAATTGGTTTGGTAACTAGGTTTGTAATAAACAACCAATGAAAACATAATCTCTATGAAAAGATACTTAATTCTAAGCTAAAGATCATCACGTTCTATTTGTGTTCGCGGATGTAAGAAATTTGAATTCAAGAATCATGATTGAAAATTTTTATCTCATCCAATTAATGTTGCAAAAGTTAACCATTACAAGATGCCTTTATCCCCTGCAATCATATCTTTGCCAATCCGTTCTGACATGTCATGTTGATCATGCTTTCCACTTCTCATTGCAGTGCTTATCATTCAGTATGCAAAGCAGCCCTCCGTCAGTCGTCTCAAGTTGCATGTCCCGATTAGTTGAATCTTCCCCAATTTATCCATCCAAACTCATTCCCACAGTCGCTAACTAGTTGTCGAGAGGTCCATGAGCAATCCACCTATACATATATACATAAATACATATATACATATATACATACCATACATAACATTACATACATACATACATGCAACTTGCAAGCTTAGTCTTTCTTTCCATATTATGACGATCTTGCCAGAAGACGAAGGCATCTTTCATTTGAATTAAACAAAAGTTTAGCATTTATTCCACATATCTGACTCATTGGAGCTCCCTATCAATGCTCTAAATTAGCTATTCATTCCGATCCCTTCCAGTTTATCCAATATACGAGTCTGTCAAGGATTTTGACTCAATACTATTCTTCTCAAAAAATATATGCATATATGTGTAGATGTTTGCGGCATGATGTTGATGACAAATACCATGCCGTAAGCTGGTGGACACTCAAAAATTACATGAGTACAAGATTTCATCAGATCTCCACATCTTGACATAGTTTATCGCATCTCATATATGGACGTGTCAGGTTTCTTATTACCGCGAACATGTCATGTTAAGTGTCAAATAAATGGTTATCTTCTCGAGGACTTTATTTTTCCAATCAAGAACTTAAAGTTTTTACAGTGCCTCCAAATTTTTTTTTTTCTTCATAAGCTTTCCGTATATTTGCAGTTAACTAGTATCTAGATTTAATTGTGGATTTCACTCTTTGTATAGCTCCAGAAAAAGTATCATGTTTATTGTTTTGACTTATGCGACAAACTGACGAAACTAGGGTAAATCATCCTAGGTAACATAATTTCAAGTAGCCAACCACCCCAGTCCTTTCATTCAGTCATAATAAGATCACTAAGTAATATTTTGGATGAACCACCAGACATTTAGGTCATGCCATCGAGCTAGTGTTGAGAATCCAAGACCTCCCACAATTAAATCATAACCTGATGGATTTTCATCGAGTTCCAATGTTAATGCTTTCTGCCGCTGAAATTATGCATTTAATTTATACCTTAAAATTATTGTATTTATTATATATTTTTTATGATATTCTATGAATTCAATATTATGTCAATTTGAAAAGCTCAAAATTATTTTCCTTGATATTATTGGAATAACCTATATGACCTAAAAATAGTGTAAAGAAATGCACGTTAAAAGGAAGCAAGCTTTTAAAACTACGATAATCAAAAATAGTGTCAAGGAGAAATAGTAAAAGCCATGATATCTTATGACCCATAACATGATGTCTTAAAAAATAATATATTAAAAATAAGTATCCTAAAAATCTTTTGCAATCTTTAAAGAGAAGTGTCACCATAAATATGTTGATCTTATTAAAACCAAATACGACGGGATTCATCTCCGGTTCCAGACTACAAATGTTAAGTGAAATATCATTATACAAGTCTGGAATTACATCAAGATGAGTTATTGAAGGAATATACGTGATTATGATTATGATGAGACAAAAACTCTCCTCCACATTCCATCATGAAAAGTAATTCATCCACAATAATTGTGTGAAATGGACTATACCCGATCCGTCGTGTGATGCAAAGTAATTCCTTATTGTGGAGAAGATAAATCAGCCTCCCCGTGACGTTAAACATTCATGCTCATCCCACTTGATATGCTCATTCTCTAAACAATATCGCATCATACAATATTAATAATTGGTAGACGTGGACCACAGTTGGAGATCATATTATGTCGTAGAAGAGATGAGAAGAAGATTTCATCCCTATATAA
>CAJHQP010009347.1:0-22795 GCA_905132765.1 Moricandia arvensis
TTTCGCAGAAAAAGATACAGGAGACAGTGTAAAAAATCAGCAAATGAACTGATCTCAGTGATCAACGATATCTTATTAATTTAATGAAATCAATCTTAGAGCAAAACAATGAGAAATCTGATATGTGGAGTGTGGAAATGGTTTCACCATCTTCTAAGAATTTCCTAGCTACTTCCTCAAATCACCACAAAAGCATAACTATTTATTAGTAATGCATAGATGACCAATTTGACTGAAATTTGAACAGATTTTCATAGCCATGCTTGAAATTCCGGAGGCTTTACCTGGTTTGAGCTGAGACTGCATATCGTGGAGCACCATTATATGAATGAGGTTGTAGAAAGTGGATAGAAGTGAGATTCGAGGAGGAGGTTTATATAACAGGAAAACAAAGGGAGGTGAACGAATATCGGTTCTCTCATGAAGATATGATCAAAGGATGGAAATGAATGAAGAGTGGGTGGTATAACGAAACGTAGACGGAGATCTGCAGAGTTACGGATGAAAGAATTCGAAGCAACAAAGGAGATGGGAAAGTCGTAAGTTGACATTGTGGGCTTTGACTTAAATTATTCAGTAGAAATTTTGTAAAGCCCAATTGATTCTCGGTTTTTCAGGTTTGTAATGACGTGTCAAAATCGTATTCTCTTATCGGTTTGAATTTATTTGCACACGTGGACAGTTTAGATGTTGATCTTATTCAACTTTTAGTATTGAAAGATAACTATAAGCTTTCAGCGGCTCGACTACTTCTTTCTGGTTTGACAGATGGTCACCACTGGGTAAACTATTGGATCTAACGGGGGAGAGGGGTTGCATTACTCTTGGCATTCTGATTCACGCTACAGTAGAAAGTGTCATTCAAGTATACAGAGCCAGAAGACATAGAGAACTTGTGTATCACAGATTGAGAAGGAAATTCTGGTACTGAAAACAGAGGGCTGAATCGGTGGAGGATACTTGTTTATGGAAAAAGGAGAATGGTGATTATAAAGCAGAGTTTCTCACATCTCAAACATGGCATATCATAAGACTTCAGTCTCCCAAAGTGAATTGGTGTAGAGGGTTATGGTTTCCTGAAGCTACTCCAAAATTCTCATTTCTTGCTTGGCTTGCTATGCATAATAGACTAGCTACTGGTGACAGAATCTTCGTTGGAATCCGCAGGCTGACTCTATTTGTTGGCTATGCAAAGCAGCAGGAGAAACCAGAGATCACCTATTTTTTGAATGTTCCTTTTCAAAAGATGTCTGGTGTGGCACTATAAGAAGTTTGGCAGGCAATGGGGGGTGTTTTCAATGGCCAAATGTAGTTCAGAAGTTGGTGAATGGACTACAGGGGAGAACTCAAACCTTCCTCTATAGATACTGTTTTCAAGCAGTGGCATATGCTTTATGGCATGAAAGAAATGTCAGAGGGTGGGGGATCCGCAAATGCCAGTCTCAAGATTGATAGCAAGGCTAGACAAGTTAGTAAAAAAACAGGGTCACCTCTTTGAGAAGGAAGAATAACGGGAAATATATAAAGGCGATGGAAGTGTGGTTTGGAAGATGAAAATGAAAGAAAATTCAGTTTGTCTAAAAAAATTTTACACAGTTTGTAAAGAAGGAAGCAGGATATCTCTGTAAAAAGGTTTTTTTGGAGTGAATAAAAATTTAACATTCTTTTCAAAAAAAAAGATAACTATAAGCTTTAAGGGCCTAAAATATAATTGGGCCTCGTTTCATTATTTAAGAAACAACAAGCCCTAGGTTTTGGAACAGAATCATTCTCACAAAGTCTTAGTTTCTTCTTATTCAGCCGGCCACGTCCTGTAGCAATCCAGGTGCTCTTCTCTTCTATTATAGGATAGTATCAAACTTACGATATAGGGCTGTCTACGGAATTCTATTGGAAGAGTTAAATTTTTTTTCAAAATATTTGATTAGAGAATCCCTGTAGGTTTCAGACCTTGCGTGCTTGCTTGGTATATGTGTATTTTTTGGTGGGTGTTTGCTTATATGTATGCTCTAGGTTTTAAGAAAAGAGATGGAAATCCAGCCTTCAACAGAACCGGAAGCAATGGCTGCGAAGCCAATGTTTAAGGCATTAAAGGCTCATGAGATGTCTGATGGCAAGGTTCAGTTGAGGAAGGTGTCCGTCCCACCAAACCGTTACTCTCCTCTCAAGAAAGCGTGGTTAGATATCTACACTCGTGTCTACTACCAGATGAATGTTGACATCCGCATGAATCGCAATTCCCGCAAAGTCGAGCTCAAAACCAAAGCCGACACCCCCGATGTCAGTAACCTTCAGAAGTCTGCTGATTTCGTACACGCTTTCATGCTCGGTTTCGATATCCCTGACGCCATCTCCCTCCTGAGAATGGACGAGCTCTATGTCGAATCTTTTGAGATCAAGGATGTCAAGACTCTTAAAGGCGAGCATCTCTCCCGTGCCATTGGGAGATTGTCAGGGAAAGGAGGGAAGACCAAGTTCGCCATTGAGAACTCTACAAAGACTAGGATTGTGATTGCAGACACGAAGATCCACATCTTGGGAGCTTTCTCTAACATTAAAATCGCGAGAGATTCCTTGTGTAGTCTCATCATGGGATCTCCTGCTGCTAAGGTTTACTCCAAGCTCCGTGCAGTCTCTGGTAGATTAGCTCAACGGTTTTGATGAAATCCGCTTTTTCTTTATAAAGTGTTTTTGATAAGAAGCCATATTATATAAAACATTTACTTATATGAGATGCTAACATGTCATGAGATAGACCAGATTTTGCTTGTCATCATTCTATAACAACAATCGTATTTGTTCTATCTTTAAAGTTGATTTTTGAATTCATCGCAAGTGAATGGCACATTACCCTATTTTATGATCATGTGTTCCAAGCAAGATATCATTACATATTGTACTCATAATCTGTAATGATTCACTAGTTTCATAGACACTCTGGTACTCTTTCAAATTAAAATATGTGCTTTTATTTAGAAACAGCTCAAGTCAACCGATCAGGGGTTACACTAGACATATATGCCGTTAATGGGGAACATAAGCTTTGTGGAAAGGAAAGCAAACACAACAACCACGAAAAGTTACGTTCCGAATCTAGCCAATCACCGAGCCCATAGCCACTGGAAGCTGAGATTAAACCAAAGCAGAAGGTGCAAAACACGTGTTTCGTGTCCATGGGAGAGTTGAGCTGGAAGATGGAGATCCCAAAGGCGAACAAGGAGCATATGTAAGTCAAGGCATCGATGGTCGGGTAATAGTAGCAGAAATAAACATGGATACCATAAGAATCACAGAGTAAGCAGCACGTCTAGCAGGTAGAGGAGGCTCTTCTTCCTTGTAGATGCGAATATTGGTGCACGACATGAGCATCAACGCCACGTACAAAGTTGTGGCACCCATGGGCGCGTACCAAGACGAAGACGATGAAAGACACAGGCTGAGGAGTGATGTGTAGATGCCAAATATAGACACCATTGCTATTACTCTCCACATATCTTCAAGACTCATCATCACACTGTCTCTCAACATCCTACCTAGATTTTTTTTGTTGTTGTTGTGATACGATGAGGATTAATAGGGTTCCTGTTGGCACTAAGGGTTTTAATAGGCTCCACTACGGTGTTTTTAAAAATTTTAAAACAAAATAAATTTAAAAACAAAATAATGGGTAAAAGAGATCTAACAATTTGTAACCGAAATATATTTCGTTATATTATGTCAAAAAAAGCAAATGTAATCTCATATATATATATATATATATATATATATTTTTTTTTCTTTTTTTTTGTCGACAACCCATTTTACATTAGATCAAGTATTGTTCAAACGATCTGATTCTCCGAGAAGTACCTTCGTCTGTCTTTGTCTGAGATATATGAGAGAAAATACGACCTCTAGATCTCGCTTCTTTTGCTAAAAAATCGGTTAGATCATTCCTACTCCGAGGTATATGTGTCAAACTCACAATATCAAAATCTTTCTGAAGAGACTGGTATAACTCAATTTCTAACGCAAAAGCTGGCCAATCCAAAAGATTCATGATCATATCCAAAAGACCAGAACAATCCGTCTCGAACCGAATTGAGGTCATCCTCAACATTGATGGTCGAGCTTTGATACCAAAATGTTACAGCCCAGAATGGGGATTGTCCAAATGGTTGATGGATGCTCAAATCGAATCAACCAAGAAATGATTGATTAGCCGATATGTCTAGAACCTACCTTGCAACCTGAAATAAATGCAAACGAAATGATATGAGGTTTCTGATATGAATAAAACAGATAATAAGAATATGAAAAGAAGAGAAGGATGGTAGGATTGGTGGATAGAAGTGAAGCTAGGCTTGCTGGATGTGTATCACTCTCAAGCTTTGCCAATGGATGGAATGGAAGTGATGGATAGTTGATGATTGACTCTCTCAATCCGTGGGCTTGATTGACTCTCTCAATCTGTGTTCCTCAAGGCTTCTGAATCCACTAACAACAATGGGCATCACCTTCAGCAATAACTCGGACAATACTCTTAGAGCCTTCAGTGACAGCGACTGGAGTGCATGTAAGGATACAAGAAGATTCACCGGAGGTTATTGTACTTTTCTCGGCCAGAATTTGATCTCTTGGTCTTCTCGGCAACAGCCTACAGTGTCAAAGAGTTCCACGGAGGCCCGAATATCGTGCTCTTTCAGAAACTGCCTCAGAAATTACTTGGATTAGTCATGTTCTTCGCGAGCTTGGATTATTGCGATAATCTATCCTCTGTTCTCTCTCCGCCAACCCAACCTTCCACTCAAAAACCAAGCATTTTGAACGTGATCATCACTATGTTCGGGAACGAGTCGCTCTTGGCTCTCAGGCTCAAACTTGGTGTCGCCCCTCCACCAAGTTTGCGGGGGACTGTAGTGAAACACAACAAAGCGACCCTTCAGCAATAATGGGCCAGAGAGTTATCAGCCCCAACAGTCTTCAAAGCCCATATGGGTTCAACGGTCTTCACCAGAACCTGCAATACAAGACAAAGCTTCATTAATGAAAGCAGAGGAGGACGTACGAATAAAGCAAAAAGAAATCAAGTTGGCAAATCGTTTTGAAGCCCTTGATTCAGCTCCATTCTCAGGATGATGAAATCTGTCTTACACTATTAGGGTTTTAGCAAGTTGCAATAAATAAGACTAGCAAGTTCGTTGTAAGCAAGCAAGCTGAAATCAAAAGACAACTTATTCATGTTATTCAACATATAAAGTTTATCCTTTTCCTTTAAATGGATCATTTTTAATGTCAGCACACATCTCTGAGTCCTGATGGTAAACTATTGACGATTGTGGGAGACAACCCAGAGGGCCTTCTCGTAGACCCCACCATGGGAAAGGTGCTGATACTACCTCTATGCTCAAGTCCTCTGAATAAATTTGCTTGTCTTCTAACTCATTATGAAATTTCCGACAGAGACTAGGAACGCTAGCAGGACATTTGGAATTTTCTTTGCATCGGTATGGCATCCAGATGGGCTCACTTGCTCGACATGTAACCAAGACAAGACATGCCGGGTTTGGGACATACGTAACTCTCAAGTCTGTTGCTGTCTTGAGGGGTAACCTTGAAGCAATCCGATCCATCCGCTAACCATCCGATGGGAAATACATGGCCATGGCCGAGCCTGCTGACTTTGTCCATGTGAACAATGTCTCAAAAAGGTATGAAAACATAGCCAAAGATCGATTTATTTGGAGAGATCTCTGCAATATGTTTCAGCCTGACACAAAAGTGCTCTTCATCGGTGTTTGGGGACCGCACTTACGGTAGTCTCCTTGAGTATGGCAGGCGCCATAACTACTCCTACCTTGATTCAGTTCTAATAAGCAATTCGACCGATCAGAAGAATAAAGAGTTGCACTCTCCTGTGGCTTTGTTAACCGTCAAGAAAAAAAAACATAATAGTATAATCAAATCTCTAGGGGTGTAAATGATGTGTTGTGCAAGTACTAGGATGTCACAGAGAGTCCATTTAGTTAGGTTTTGAGTGTTGTTGAGGTTTATGTATGTGTACATAAGTGATTTCAGCTTGATTTATAATCTCTTTACTGGTGGCCAGACTAGAGACAACACGGTTCAAGCCCATAGCTCATTAAGTTTGCTATAATTAATTCTTTTTAGGGACTCGGCTTGATTCATTTTGAGCTGATTTTGTATTGTTTACTTGTATTTGACGGATAAAATTGAACGTAAAAGAAAAAAAGTGAACGTAAAGAAATAAAACTAAAGGAAACGTTATAAGGAGAACTTTCCAAACTGTGAGAGCTGAACGCAGATACTGATTCTTGTTAAATTTCGTTTTGTATATGGACTAAATCGAACCAAAAAAATGTAAGGCTCTTTAAGGAAAACGTCTAAACTATCAGGGGCCTTAACGTCAAATACCAATTGTGTTGGGGGGGGGGGGGTTAAATTCAAAAACAATAAATAGTAAAGGGTTTTATGGAGAATCGGCTAAAGTAGGAGGGGCTCTTCAAGACAAAATATTTTCCTGAAATCTCTATAATCCAAAACGAACCAACAAGAGAATGTCCACGTCATCAACCAAGGATTGTGTCCTCACAAACAAAATCTCCCCAAAAACTACAGAAGATCATAAAATCCAAAACCATTCGTTTCTCTCTTTCGCTAAAACGCTCCAAAAAGAAGAAGAAGATGGCGACAAGCGCATCTGCTTTGCTAAGCCCCACAACAACCTTCTCCACTGCAATCTCCCAGAAAAACCCCCGAATCCATCTCATTCCACGGCCTCCGTCCCTCTCCGCCTCGGTGGTCCTCCTCCTCGGCTTATCAAGCTATCCACCAACTCCGGAAGAAGATATTCCTCCGCCGTCGTGAGAGCCGAGCTCAGCCCATCCGTAGTCATAAGCCTAAGCACGGGTCTCTCCCTCTTCCTAGGACGGTTTGTCTTCTTCAACTTCCAGAGAGAAAATGTGGCGAAACAGGTGCCGGAGCAGAACGGGAAAACCCACTTCGAAGCCGGGGATGATCGTGCCAAGGAATACGTTAGCCTCTTGAAATCGAACGACCCTGTTGGGTTCAACATCGTCGATGTGCTTGCTTGGGGTTCTATTGGACACATCGTTGCTTACTACGTCTTGGCTACTTCTAGCAATGGCTACGACCCCAGCTTCTTCGGCTGATTTGTATCGCCCATCTACCTAAGCCTTTTCTCTTATCTCTCTTTCTTCTGCCTTTCTTGTTATTGCCTAGGGCTTCTCTCTTTCCTTTGCAACATCTAAATATGATTTCGTGATCTAAAAAATAGTCTACATGTTTATTGGTTGAAAGTTATTTTTTTTTCCTTTCAAAATTTGATTTTCTTATAGTTTATAAGTAAAATGAAAATAAATTTAAGTTAAAGATTAGTTTGTATTAAAAGAAGTTCATCTTCAGACAATTGAAAAGCTAAACACTAGTTTTTCAGATTTTTCAAGCAAAACTATTCAACATTTCAAAATTTGAACAAATAATAAAATAAAATAAAATACTGTTGAAGATGATCGTAGGTGCTCTAAAGAACAGGAAAAAGAGATAATATACTTAGGCCAAGATTATCCCTAAAACCCATTAAGAGTTTCTTAATTTTTTTGTTTGATTAATTTTTTTAAAAAAATACTAATTGCGAATCGCCACGTGTTGGTAGGACTCGCGAACAATGCAAAAAACCGACGCACAACTGATCCTTATTACGCCTTTTGGAACCAATTTTTAGTTTTATGTGGACCTCCTCCTTTAAAACCCACTAAAAACCCCTCCCCTTTCCCGATAATCATGGCCTTAGATGCTCAATTTCTCAAAACTTTCTTGAAAATAGCTGAAATTGTTGTAAAACTTAGAGAGAGAATGGGGGAATTCATGTATTGCTTTATATTGTGTTATTCATAAAGTACAAGGGGTTCCCTTTATATAGAGATTACAATATACCGTCATATAGGTAAATGGAAAGAGTACAAATCATATTGCAACTAGGAAAAGAAAAATATACAAAACCAATATGGAAAAGGTTTCCCTAGCCGCCTAACCCAAAACCTATATAGTCTAGGTTTAGTAAACCTCTATGCAGTAGGTTTAGTAAGCCTCTATGCAGTAGGTTTATGATCGGTCCGGTTACGGGCCATCCACAATCTGGTTCATAACACATCCCCTTGGATACTATAACCGTATAGAGCTTGTAATGTGCTTAATGTTGCCTCATTAAAACTTTTACCCGGAGAATCCAATTGGGACAAAACCATGGTGAAGGAAAAAGAGTACAACACACATTACTCCCCCTGATTTGGACCTCACTGAAGGTCCTTAAGCCTACACATTCCAATATGATGTATTAACTTCTTGAATGTTGATGTTGGAGTGACTTGAACGAACTTATACCACTCAGACCTCTCTAGCCTTTTGTAACTTGCACATGATGGTTGCCCCTTCTACGCCCACGAACATCCCACAGTCCACACAGATGTGTTTCTTTGTTGTCAACCATCTTATACTCTGATCGGATATGATTGGTCATCCCGTCGACCATCCCATACTCTCAACCAAACACACACACGAATTTTGGCTGATGTTGTCTGCGATGGTTTGTTTCATGGATTGTCAAGATATTGGCATAACCTGTCTGAGATCTAATAGATAACTTGTATCATCAAAACCAATTAACCCCTCTTTGGGCTGGTTAGTGTAATATAAAAACTAAGTTGTCGAATTTCTTTTATGAAATATATGGACTGATTGGGTCATCCTTATATTCCTCTTTCACTAAGTATTCACTTAGCCTATTGTACTACATGCGGCCGCTTTGTTTCAGTCCATAAATAGATTTGTTCAGCTTTATACAATGATGTTCTTTGAGAACCTTTTCTCATCTTTGAGCTCAATACCTTCTGGTACTTTCATATAGATCTCATTATCCAGTGGACCATATAAATATGCAAATTTATTTTCTCTCTTATGGCCAGACTTATTAAAATCAAAATGTAGTAGCATCCACCACAGGGGAGTATGTCTCCTCATAATCTATTCTTGGTTTCTTGTGAGAATACTTGTACAACAATATGATATTTATATCTCACGATTTCTTTTCTCACAAAGACCCATTTATATCCACTGGTTTAACATCATAAGGTGTCCTTATCTATTGGACGCAAATACATTTCTCTTGCTTAAAGAGTTTACCTCCACGTTTATAGCTTCTTTTCATTTAAGCCAATCTGATCTACGACTTCACTCTATTATTGACGTGGGTTCATGATCCTCGTTTATATTCATTAAGTTCAAGTGCTACCTTGTATGCAAATAAATCATCTATGTCGACATTCTTTTTTGTTCCAATGTATTCTAGACATGATATAATCGATTACAATCTCATTATTATCATGACCATTAGTACCCTGAAGCTTGGCGTCCCAAGCCTCAGTGTTTGGTACCTTAGAGCCGGCGACCTTATGTCCATGTCTGTGGTTTCCTCGACCGCAGATTTGTTTTCATTCTCTGCACCTTTCTTTTATTTCTGAGGATTCTTATCTTGGAACTTATTGTTCTACCACGTTTCAAAACGTTGTCTAGACTCTTTGTAGCAACTTGATTATGTCCCTCTTGGACTTTCAATACGTATTGGTGCATTACAATCTGGTATATATGACTTAGTCACTTTCTTTGGGTCAGCAAATGAGTATGGCGATCGATTAGCTAGCTTTGTAAATGTATAATCTTTGGACGTCTAAATCACATTCTGTAGTCTGAGGATCTTGCCAAGACAATGATGGTTGATGTTCATTTAATTTCTTTTACAAGCTTATTATTTTCCCCCCTTATGTTGGATAGTTGGATATATTAAAATGACAATCCGTGTACCTAGCCTTAAATAGATCACCCATGGTCGGCTCTAGTTACTTAATAATCGTGGAGATTCATATTCAACATATACCCCATACCTCCTTCGACGAGTCCCATCTTAGTTCTCTGTGGTGGAGCAATTGGCACATCCAAATGTATTTATATGGGATATGTCTGGCTCATGACCCGTGATTTAATTGAGATGGGGAGTATCTAAGCCCACTAGATGGCCTGATGCGTATCAACTCTGCTGCCATGTAAATATTGACCCTATCACATAGTTTAACTTCCTTTTGATGTGCTAATTACAAAACCATCCCCCGTGATCTATAAAATCCAAAGTTTTGTATTTGTGAACATTTGAGTGACAAGTTTTCTTAGTTTTAGGTTTAGTTCTTTCTAAATTTCGTTAATAAGCATTGTAATTATAAAATCTAATAATATGCCTTCACATTTTCATATGTTCGCAAAGACCTATGTGGAGCTTTGGTTCATGTAAGTCCCAATAATAAACTTATGGAAAACTTATTTTCTTTAAATTGTGTCTTTTAGGTTTTTGTTATTGTCAAAATCGAAACATCTTTTTTTAAATCGTGTCTTTTGGGTTTTCGTTAAGTACACGAGTTTATGCAAAAATCAATTTTTTTTAAATTGTGTTTTTTGGGTTTCTCATTGTTTTGTCTTATATATATTTTTATTGGGCCAAATTCTTCAAGAATTTTTAATATATTACTTAAACGAATGATCCAATTATAACATCAAAAATACCAATGAAATGCTCTATTTGTCAACCGAATCGACATCATTCTACAAAATTTCCTTTCTATATAAAACTCTACATTTTTACTCTCTTACGAACCTTAAAACATCTATCTCCTTCTTCGTTTCTCTCTCTCCAAATCTCAATTTTGTAAGTTCTTCTTAGTCTTTCTTTTTTTAACAGTACATGTTTATCATTTTCTAGGTTAAATATTATTTTTGATGAATTAATATTCGATGCTTTAATTTATATAAGTAGTAAGTTCAATAGATTTGTTATATTTGTTAAGATCTATCTAAAGAGAAAATATTTTATTGTTTAAAAGATCGTTTGGATTACATATAATCCCTAACTTATTGTTTAAAAGATCGTTTGGATTACATATAATCCTTAACTTATTGTTTAATCTTTTACCTCGATGTATACCTAATCTTTATATTTTTAACAAACGGATTTTTTTGTTTATCAACATGCAGAAAAATGGCAGACAACAGAGATATGAAACTCAATAACAAAATCATGGAAGCTGAGTACGGTTCTTCTTTGGAGGAGGCTTTCTAGTCATGCATGACATTGGATTAGTCTCATTCCTGGTTGGCTATCAGCAAATGATGTAGAGTACATATATGTAAAGGTTATATTAGTAAATAGTTAATCTCTAATACCTACCTCTAAAAATCTAACCTTATTATTCTAAGCCGTCATCTTCTTCTTCTCTTTTTTTAAAAACACTATGACTTACTCTGTGAACTCTGAAACTGTAACACTCGACACAACTAGTCTTCTTAATGTTAACATGACCAATGTTACCAAACTCACTCCATCCAACTTTCTCATGTGGAGTCTTCAAGTTCACGCCTTACTCAAAGGTTATGGTCTTGCTGGATATGTTAATGGTTCTCTTGTCATACCAGAACCCACGTTCACCGCTGCTGGCCTAATCACCGTAAATCCTGCATACACAGCATACCAACGACAGGATCAGCTCATATACAAGTGCCTTGCTTTGTGAAATCTCCGTAGGTGTTCAGCCTATACTCGCAACAATATCCACAACAGCTCAGGTCTGAGAAAAGCTCTCAGCAACCTATTCTAAACCGAGTTGCGGCCACATCCAAGAACTACGTCGACAGATCAAGCAATGGAAAAAGGGTACAAATCCATTGATGGTTATCTACAGGTATTCATTGTTCGGTTTGATCAACTAGCGCTTCTGGGTAAAGCCATTAACATTAAAGATCAAATCAATTACATCCTTGATGGACTTCCTGAAGACTACAAACAAGTTATTGATCAGATTTAGGGTCGTGATGTCTCACCATCCATTACGGAGATCCATGAAAAGCTGTTGAATCAGGAAGTTAAACTTCATGATGTTGCTGTCAACTCAACACCTCTCCCTGTCTCTGCAAATGTCGCCAACTACAAACCTTCCAACAACAACAACAACACTCGCAACAACAGTTTAAGTTACGATGGACAAAGTCGGAACAACAGAAACTCACAGACATGGCAGCAGCAACAGTCACTGACATGGCAGCTGCAACAGTCACTGACATGGTAGCTGCAACAGCTCCAACCTTGCCTGGAGTAATCTTCATGTGGATAGCATGGAAAGTGTCAATATGCGGGGTCTTCGGGCATAGCGCATGTCACCGTTCACAGCTTTAGATGAACACGCCTCAAAGATTTAGCTCACCAAACTTGTGGCAGCCTCGTGCTAATGTAGCAGCAGCTTCATACAATCCAAATAATTGGATCCTTGACAGCGGTGAAATTCATCATCTCACCACCGATCTCAACAATCTTCCTCTTCATCAGCCTTATAATGGAAGCGAAGAGGTCATCATCGTAGAGGTTCAGGTCTCCCAATATCGCAGACTGGTTCATCTATTATTCCCACACCATCTGTTTCTCTTGCCTTAAACAATATTTTATATGTCCCTCACTTACATAGAAATCTTATTTCAGTTTATTTGTTATGTAATGCTAATAAGGTTTCTATGGAATTCTTTCATGTCCACTTTCAGGTGAAGGATCTCCGAACGGGGACCGGTTACTCCAAGGCGGAACTAAGAACGAGCTATACAAGTGTCTAGTACAACCAAACACCTTTACATCCATGTTCGCTTTACCCACACCTAAAACCTCCATCTTGGCACTCTCGTCTTGGGCATCCATCTCCATCTATTTTACAATCACTTGTTTCTATTTTTTCTTTACCTATTTTGCATCTTCGCAAAAACATTTGCCTTGTTCGCATTGTGTCATTAATAAAAGTCATAAACTTTCTTTTTATTCAAACACTATTGTCTCTGATACTCCTCTTCAATATATTTACTTTGATGTCTGGATGTCTCCCATAACCTCTACCGACAACTTCAGACACTATCTTGTACTTGTCGATAATTAGACAAAATACACATGGATTTATCCTTTCAAGCAAAAGTCCTATGTTCGAGATACTTTCATCGCACTTAAATAACGTGTGAAGACCCGATTTCAACAGAAAATCAGAACACTTTACTCTGACAATGGAGGCGAGTTTGTTGATTTGCGCCATTTCTTAAAAATACATAGAATCTCTCATCTTACTTAACCTCCACAAAAAACAGAGCACAACGGAATTTAGAGAGGAAAAATTGTCACATTGTTGAACCGGGTTTAACTCTACTCCATCAAGCCTCTCTGCCGATCACTTTTTGGATGTATGCATTCTCAGCTATCGACAACCAACCGCAGTTCTAGAAAACACCTCACCATACCAGAAGCTCTTTCAACAAAGCCAAACCTACCTCAAGTTAAGAGTTTGTGGCTGCTTCTGCTATCTATGGTTACGACCATACACAAATCACAAGCTGGAGGAGAGATCAAAGTGCTGTGTTTTTTACAGATATTCTCTGACACAGAGTGCTTATTTGTGTCTTAATCAAAGTTCAAGCCGTATGTATACGTCACGCCATGTTCGGTTAATGGAAGATGAATTTCCATATTCAGAAACAGTCCAAAAACCAGTTATCGAAGAGGAACTGGAAACAGATCAACCCCACTCTCAAATTCCATATACACTCATTGCTTTCCACACCAGTGCTATCCGTATCAGCTCAGTTGCCAACGGTCCCCATCTCAGATCCTCACCGTCGGCTACCAACCAATTCCCCATCAGCTCCGTCTTTAACGCGAACTGATGTTGTATTGTCACACAACAGTACAGAGATTGGATAGCGTTCCACACGAGTAACATGTAATACTTTGACCGATACTGAACCTCAGCCCCAACCAAATACATCAAACAAAAACCCGATACCTACCTCAAATCCTGAGCCAGTTCAAACTCCAACTAAACCATCACAAAAGCCAGTATCCATCCTATGAGAACCCAAGCCAAAAAAAGATATGAAAGCCAAACACCAAACTCACCCTGCTAGCCACAAAAACCAAACCTTTTATTCCCACTACGGTGAACCAGGCCATGTGCGATGAAAATTGGAGAAGATCAATGGGAGTTGAATACAATGCTCAAATCAAAAATAAAATATTCAATTTGGTTCCTCCAGCACCTGAAAAAATGTTATTGATACAAGGTGGATTTATACACTTAAATATTTTCCTGATGGTACTCATCGCAGGTAAAAATCACGAGTGATGGCCCGAGGCTTTAATCAAAAATATGGACTCGACTACTTAGAGACCTTTAGCCCACTCGTGAAATCACTATCTATTTGTCTTGTCATGGGGCATCAAACAACTAGACATCAACAATGCCTTCCTTCAAGGTACACTTATTGATGAGGTTTACGTCACTCAACCTCCTGATTTTGTAGACAAGGATCGGCCGCACCATGTATGTCGGCATAACAAGGCTTTATACGGGCTCAAATAACCCCCCCCCCTCGTGCCTGGTACAAAGAGAAGAAAACTTTTCTCTGCTCCATTGGTTTTAGAAACTCACAAGTTGATACTTCAGTTTTCATCTACAAGACTGCACAACAAACACTTTATTGTCTGGTTTCTGTGAATGGTATACTGGTCAGAGAAGTTCTACGTCGGGATTGAACATTTTCTCGAGCTTTTGTCTAAACAGCGCTGTTATAAAGAGCCCACCAACTTGTCTTATTTCTGGGTTTTGAGGCCACACGCACATCTTTTGGGTTACATCTGATGCAAAAGAAATACATTCAGGACCTTCTTACCCATACCAATATGATGGACTCGAAACCAGTATCAACTCCCATGGCTGTGTCCCCGAAACTTTCTCTACGATCAGGTACTGCTCTAGATGATCCAAGTGAATTTTGACGTGTCATTGGGGAGCTTACAATATCTGCCATTCACTCGTTTGTAGATTGCTTATGCTATCAATAAGTTGTCTCAATTTATGCATTCTCCCACTTACATGCATTGGCAGGCCACAAAGTGTGTTATTGGATACAATCTGGTACTGTAACTCATGGAATTTATCATCGGAAAAGCAGTCTTATGATATTACATGCCTAATTTGACGCTGATTGGGCTGGAGATATAGATGAATTCGTCTCCACCAATGTGTACATTCTCTACCTCGGCACCACTCCTATAGCATGGACTTAGAAGAAACAAAAAAGATTTGCTAGGTCATCCACATAAGCGGAATATAGGTCCGTCGCGAATACGGCTTCTGGAATACGTTGGGTATGTTCTCTCATAACTGAACTTGGTGTCACACTGTCGCAGACTCCGGTTGTCTATTGCGATAACGTTAGAGCAACATATCTGTGTGCCAATCATGGTTTTCACTCAAGAATGAAGCATTTGGCTCTTGATTATCACTTCATCCGGAACAACATACGCTCAGGAGACCTTATAATTACTCATGTGTCAACACACGATCAGCTTGAGGATGCACTTACAAAATCACTACCAGGACCGCGGTTTCTAGAGCTTTCAAACAAGATTGGAGTTCGAAAACTCCCTCCATTTTGAGGGGGCATGTAGAATACATATATGTAAAGGATAGATTAGTAAATAGTTAATCCCTAATACCTACCTTGTAGGTGTATATATATATTGTAATATCCTCTCTTAATAATAAATCAAGCAATCATTCTATATATGAGATCTTGATAAAGTAGTGTATTATTTTTGAACTCATTCCTCGTTTCAGTTTCATAAAGGAAACTTCTTTAGGGTTTTTTTTACTAGACTCTCTACAATCTATTACCATGACGGCAGACAGGGTCTATTCACGAATTTCCAAAAACCAACAGGGAAGTGGTGTACCCAGAGGAGCTACCTTTGTGCAGAAGCCAACCTTGTATAGTAGTTATTTGTTTAGTTCTCCGGACACATCATCACAACATTCTGAATCTTCAGATTACAGTGTAAATATTACAAGCTCTTCCTCATTTCATTCAACTCAATGAAGCAAGTGGGAAGAGAAATCACCCATCGTTTCTTGGTTCTCTTAATTTAACACAAGCTCCAGTGACTGAATATCTCATCAACGCCCTGTGATTCAGGCGGATTTAGTTACATCAAGTGAATGTGATGGTTTTGGACCATCTTCACTCCAGGGAAAAGAAGGCAGTAATGGACCATCACTGTCAAGCGGAGCATCTGATTTTCCTTATCCATATGAAAAATTTCAAGAGTCCTTTTCCTGCTGCCAATGGAGTAATGTCTGGTGGAACAGGTAATATACTTATTTCTTGTGCAATTTTTTGTTTTGTATATGTATTGTCGATATGCTACTTAATAGTTAGAATGCTATGTTTGAGGGGAGAATGAGCGAGAACTGGTATATATTGTTGGATAAGTTTTAAAGATTACTTAGGAAACAAGTTATTGATAAAAGAAACTTGAATAGCTAATTATAATAGGTTTAGAATAAAGATAAGGTTCCTAGATCATGTTGTAATAGGATAAAGATAAGACTTCTATTACCTATATAAAGAGATCTAAAGTAAGATGATCTTGAGTAAGAAAAAGAAAGTTAAGGAAGATTAATAAAACAAAGAAACCTTTTTCTTATATTTGTGTGTTTTGACTTCTATATTTGGTATCAGAGCAACCAAGTTTGTTGTTTTGAAATAGCCAAGATATTTGATGGGAGACTCTAAAGCTTTGGTGAAGATTAAGGAAGTCGTACCAAACACAGTTGTTTGTCTGATGTTAAGCTCCACTAATTATCGGTGTGGGTAATGCGAATGAAAGTACTCCTCCGAGTACAAAAATATGGGAAGCGATCAAACCACAGACAAATGAAGATGACAAGAATGACATAGCGACTGCACTGCTATTTCAATCTATCCCTGAAAATCTGTTGATGCAAGTTGGTGAACAAGATTCCGCTAAAGAGATTTGGGGAGCTATAAAGACAAGAAAACTTGGGGCAGAACGCGTTCGAGAAGCCCGACTCCAAACTTTGATGAACGAATTTGATCGTCTAAGGATGAATGAATCAGATACTATAGATATGTTCTCAGGAAAAATATCGGAGCTTGCATCAGAAGCAACCTCATTAGGACATAATATCGAAGAACCTAAAATCGTGAAGAAACTACTTAAAATTCTACCGCGGAGTAGGTATATCCACATTGCCGCATCTCTGGAACATCTGTTAGACTTGAACACAACAAAGTTTGAAGACATTGTTGGTAGGTTAAAAGCCTATGAAGAACGCATATAAGAAGATGCAGCGAATGATCAACAAGGGAACCTTCTATTCTCAAACTCTGAGAACTCGTATGGACGAGGAAATACGAGAGGAAGAGGGAGAGGTTGGAATCGTGGTCATGGAAGAAGCAACGGAGGAAATGGACATGGAAGAAACGGTTCGTACGAGAGAAGCAAAGAGAAGAGAGACTACTCTCAAATCGAATGTTTTCATTGTCACAAGAAAGGCCAGTTCGCCTCTGATTGTCCAGAAAAGAAAGATGATCAGCAGCTTAACAAGACTGAGACGGAAGTGTCTGAAGCTGCGTTATACATGCATGAAGTTGTGTTCCTCAATGAAGAAAAGGTAATACCAAAGACACTTGAGCCAAGCAAAACGGACGATGGGACATGGTTCCTTGACAACGGTGCCAGTAACCATATGACTAGGGAAAAACTTACTTCTCCAAGCTCAATGAAAGTATCAAGGGTAGAGTAAATTTTGGCGACGGATCTTGTGTGAAGATTGACGGCAAAGGATCAATTCTCTTTGAAGTAAAGACATGAGAACAAAATCTTCTAACTGATATATATTATATACATGAGTTAAGAAGCAATATCCTTAGTCTTGGTCAAGCTACGGAACAGGGTTGTGATGTAAGGATGAATGACAACTACTTAACTCTAAGAGATCCAAACGGGAGGCTATTAGTGAAAGTACTAAGATCACCTAATCGACTCTACAAGGTATCTCTCAAGGTTGGCAAACTAGCATGCCTTCTCACAAAAATGAATGAAGAACCATGGAGATGGAATGCTCGTCTTGAACACATTAGCTTCAAGACAATAAGAAGTATGGCAACACATGAGATGGTTCAAGGCCTACCTGAAATCAATGAAGAAAAGCAATTGTGTGACTCTTGTCTCGTTGGAAAGCAGACTCGAAATAACTTTCCCTCTGCAACTACATACAGGTTGTCACAAGCATTGGATTTGTTGCACGCTGATCTCTACGGGCCAATCTCTCTTGCAACATTGGCGCAAAACAAATATATTTTTGTAATAATTGATGACAATACAAGATTCATGTGGTCTATTTTACTGAAGGAGAAAAGTGAAGTCTTTGAGAACTTCAAGACCTTTACAGCTCTTGTAGAGAAACAAGTCAACAAGAAGATAGTGACACTCCATACAGACAGAGGAGGGGAGTTTACTTCAAGATACTTTTAAGAGTTTTTCAGCAACAATGGCATCAGGAGGCACTTAACAGCACCATACACACCGCAACAAAACGGTGTTGTCGAAAGGAGGAATAGAACGCTAATGGAAATGACGCAAAGTATGTTGAAGGCTATGAAAGTACCAAATTATATGTGGGGTGAAGCAGTTCGACATGCAACTTACTTGATCAATCGAGTTCCTACTAGAGCTTTGAAAAATAAAACACCGTATGAAAGCCTAAAAGGAAGAAAGCCAAGCATAGGACATATAAGAGTTTTTGGTTGTGTAGCTTATGCTAAACTCGACTCTGCTCTATTAAGGAAACTCGATGACCGGTCACAAGCTCTCGTACATCTTGGAATTGAACCAGGATCGAAAGCTTATCGACTGTACAACCCTAGCACCAGAAAGATCATTATAAGTCGTGATGTAATCTTCAATGAGAAAGCGTGTTGGAACTGAAATGGAAGAGATGAAGAAAAGCAAACTGAATCTAGCAAGTTTCACATAGCATGGGGATCAAGCATGGACACGGTCCATTTGTTATTTCATATCAAGAAGAAAATATTGAGGCTGAAACAGAGCAACAGGAAGATATTGCAGAGCCAGTATACGAAGATGTAACAACGAACCGAGAAGATCAACACGTCAGGTAAAACCACCTAGACATCTAGATGATTACATCCTTCTCGCAGAGATAAAATGTGAATTACTTCTACTCTCCATCAATGATGAACCATAAACATATCAAGATGCAAAGAGACATGTTCGATGGACAAAAGCATTCAAGGATGAGATCGATTCTATCAAAAAACAAGACATGGGTTGTAGACAAACCTCAAGGAGTCAAAGTCATCGGTTTAAAGTGGGTTTTCAAAATTAAGAGGAATGTAGATGGATCAATCAACAAATTTAAAGCGAGACTTGTAGCGAAGGGATACGTACAAGAACATGACATCGACTTTGAAGAAGTATTTTCCCCAGTAGCTCGTATAGAAACCATACAACTTCTAATTAGTTTAGCTTCTGCAAAAGGATGGGAAATTCACCACTTAGATGTCAAAACGGCATTCTTGCACAGAGAGTTAAATGAAGATGTCTTTGTATCTTACCCTGAAGGGTTTGAAAAAGATGAAGAAGAACACAAAGTTTTCAAACTTTCAGAGGTTTTATATGGACTAAGACAAGCTCCCCGCGCATGGAACACCAAGCTCGATCAAATTCTTAAGGGTTTAAAGTTCGAGAAGTGTGCAAAGGAAAGCTTTGTGTACAGAAGAGAAGAAGGAGATGAACTTCTCATCGTCGCAATCTATGTTGATGACCTCTTTGTAACAAGAAACTCAACTAAGATAGTCAAAGATTTCAAGACTGCAACGTCGAAAAAGTTTGAGATGTATGATCTTGGTTTACTAACCAAATATCTAGGCATTATAGTAAAACAGAGCACGAAGGGAATCATCATAAAACAGGAAGCATATGCAGGAAGAATACTAGAAGAAACAAGAATGATAGACTGCAATCCAAACAGCATACCAATGGAGTTCGGTCTACAACTCTCAAAAGCAATGGATGACCCGGAGATTGACGCTACCCAATATGGAAGAAAGATTGGGTGCTTAAGGTATTTAATGCACACAAGACCTGATATGGCATTCTCAGTTGGAATTCTAAGTAGATATATGTAATCACCAAGAGAGTCACATGGGAATGCACTGAAGCAAGTACTCTCGGGCATGGACTCGAGTTTAGGCGTGGAAAAACACAGAAGCTTGTAGGATACAACGATAGTAGTCACAACACTGATCCGGATGATGGAAGGAGTACAACATGGAACTTGTTTTGTTTTAGGAGAAACACCAATCATGTGGTGCTCTCAGAAGCAAGACATGGTAGCACTGTCATCCTGTGAAGCCGAATTTATGGCTGCAACGGAAGCTGCAAAACAAGTTCTATGACCATGATTCTAGTCGACACACAAGTCAGCTATATTCACTTGCAAAGAATCCACTCTTTCCACCGAAGAAGCAAGGCACATCCACAAGAGGTTTCATTTCATTAGAGAATGTGTTGAGCGCAATCTCATTGATGTGGAGCATGTACCCGAGACCAAGGCAGAAAGCAGATATCCTACCTAAAGCTCTGGCAAAGATCAAGTTCAAAGAAATGAGGAAGCAGATTCAAGTTCAAGATTTCCTAGAGATGGTTTGAAGCTTAAGAGGGAGATGTTGGATAAGCTTCAAAGATTACTTAGGAAACAAGTCATTCATAAAGGAAACTTGAATAGCTAATTCTAATAGGTTTAGGATAAAGATAAGGTTCCTAGATCATGTTTAATAGGATAAAGATAAGGACTTCTATTACCTATATAAAGAGATCTAAGGTAATGATCTTGAGTAAGAAAAGAAAGTTAAGGAAGATTAATAAACAAAGAAACTGTTTTATTATATTGTGTTCTTGGCTACTATATATATATGTCCTTTCTTAATTAGAAGAAATAAGTTGGAATTGTTCCAATGATAAATGAAAATGAGCAGTTTGTCAAAGATTTGTGTCTGATTCTTCTCGTTGGTGGTTCATATTCTTTTTACATTGTCATGCATTTACTTTTGCTTTCACTGTTGCTCTTACCTTTTGACCTATACGTGTATTCTTAGATACAGTTTCATATTTTCATCTGTAGCATATTGAAGATTTAACACAAGAAAGTTTTCACTGCAAAGGGATCTTGGAATGCTTCACGTGCTTCTGGCAGAATACCTCATCTAAAAACTCTTCGATGACTTATAACCAGCAATTACATGAAGACTTATAGTATTCTAGTTAGGTAGTCTCCAACAACGTAGAAAACAATCTTTTTTTTTCTTTTTGGTAAGAAATAGAAAACGATCTTACCAATGTATAGTAGAAAACGATCTTGACCATGTATAGTAGAAAACGATCTTGACCATGTATAGTAGAAAACGAGTCTGTGAGCGCATGTATAGTAGTAGAAACGATCCTGACCGAGTATTGTCAACCAAACTAAAAGATGATATGGGGGAAGCTACTTCAACAGATCCAAGCACAAATGGTTAGTATCCTCTTAACTACCTATACGGGCTATACTCAACAAATTCCAGGTCAACATACCTAGCAGAATATTTTTGTAAAGCAATGATATTGCATTTTGTTGTATTCATCTGCTGTCTAGATTAATCCAGAAGCAGGATGTTTTCGTCTTGGCATTCCACTTATAAATTGCTTGATGGTTACGTATGAGCAAAATTTGAGTTTCCTAATGATTCAGGTAAGTACAAAAACCTTTTGAACAATCCAAGTGTCCCATACCACCATACTAGAATTGATTATAACCAATTTTTACAAAATGGACCGGATACCGACTCGGTATAGCTATTGATTGAACTGATTAGACCGGTTTAACCGGGTCGAACCGAGATTTCCGTTTTTAAAAATTAAAATATATATTACACTATATAGACCTAAAAAGATATTTACGTATAACATATGTTCTATATTAACTTGTTATAACTAAAATAAACAATAAGCATAAATTTAACTATAATATACATAAACAAATGAATACTATGTAAATTATAATTGATAAAATAAATTACCGTATTTATTTATTCATACAAATAAAGTCACAAACTTTATAAAAAGGGCAAATAAAAGTAATTTATAAGAGCTAAAAATATTTCTTTTAAGAAAACAAAATTAATTAAACAGTAATAGTCAAACATAGACTATGAAATATTAAACTTTAATAATAATTAAAAATATTCATTATATTATAGGAGATAGGTTGCACCCACCTTCCAAAGCTCAGTAACAACAACCCGATTGTCTTTGAAGCACTCACCGACGAGTTCCGTCGACCTTAAACATTTGTCCGAACTCGGTTCAAACAGTTGGCGCCCACCATAGGGCCTCTCAGAGTAACGAAAACAAACGATGGGCTCTAGTCACGACGATTCGACCTCCGGCGAAAAACACGAAGCTCCCGAACTGGCTCCAGTCGCAGCCGCACCAGAAAAAACCCGCTAACCTTAGCGCCATCATGGAGCGGTTCGCTCAGCAAGACGCCGCGCAGAAAGCGACCACCGAATAGCTTGCCGCTTTAATTGTCATCCTCGCCCCTCTTATTGCACAACCTTGTGCCCCGACGACAATGATTGTCGGCATCTGTTTAACATGACCGCAAACCAAGCTCCTGAACACAAAGCCATGTCGCATGAGGAGACCTGCAATCCCTCGAGCAACTCCCGACGGGCCGAACGTGCAAGCCTCCAACGGTCCGGAACCGCAGACAGTCCGTGAACT
>CAJHQP010009348.1:0-22786 GCA_905132765.1 Moricandia arvensis
ATGTTGAGTTTTATGGAATAACCAGTAACGTAGTTGTGTATGTTTTTTTCTGAATAAACAGAGTTCTGGTTCACAAACTCATTGGTCACCGGATATTAACACGCATGGTTTAAAAATAAATTGAATGGATTACATGTAGGCTTTGAATGGTAGGCTTTGAATGGTAACCAAGGGAACAATGAGGAACACTAAGTTCCTTAACATTCCTTAAAAAAAATTACCTATTCATGAGGAATCATTTTTCCTTTTCATTCCTTCTCTCATTCCTTTTCGTAGAGAATTATAAAACAGATTTGTTCCTTGTTAATTTTGATAAGGAACCAGCATTCCTCATCATTCCACAAATTTTATTCCTACTCATTTTTTTCCTATCCATTCCTAATGTTTTTATTATGGTTACCAGTTACACCCGTAATGTAACAAATTAAGTTTGCAAAACGATGAGATTTACAAAAATATTACTGTTGACTAGGGATGTTAATACGGGCTACCCGGGCCCGTTTAGACCCTGCCCGTTTAGGCCATACCCGTTTAGATCCGTTTAATGTCAGGCCCGTTTTAGACCTAGTTTTAATATCAAGCCCGTTTAGAGGCTAAGCCCGTTTATGGTTGATAGTGCCCGTTTAGACCCGTTTAGCCCGTTTAAGTTTTTTTGTGAATTCTATTTTTTTTGTAAATAATCTTTTGTCCTATCCTTAATATAATTTTTAATAGTTTGTATTTGATTTATAACTTATAATAAATAGAAACTCAAATTAAAGCAAAATTTTGAAAAAATCTATTCTACTTTTGATAAATATTAATATGTTCATAATATCATAATTCATAAAATATCAACAAATTGTAGTAGGTTTTAAACATATATATAACTTAAATCATTTTTTTTAAAAAAGGAAAGATATATATATAATTATAACTATTTTTTTCAAAACACACAAAATATAAAAAATATATTTTTAAATTCGTTTTAAATATATATATATTTTTTAAAATTCTTAAACGGGACTAAACGGGTACCCATTTATTTAGTGGGTATGCCCATTAACGAGATGGGGCTTAAACGGGATAAACGGGCGGACCCGTTTAAGCCCGTTTATTTTTTATAACATAATAAACGGGTAACGGGTCAGTCCGTTTATACTAAGCCCGTTAGGCCCGCGGGTTTTGAGCCCATTTTAACATCCCTACTGTTGACAATGGGATTTGAACCCACGCCCTTTCGGACCAGAACCTTAATCTGGCGCCTTAGACCAACTCGGCCATATCAACTTTGTTGATTTAAAACTTGCAACTTGACTAATTGGACAACCTTAGCCCAAACTTTCAAGCTTAACATAATTGGCTAATTTTTACTTTGTCACAAATCCATAAAAAGATTTGTCATAAGCATAAGTTATCTTGTTTGGACCAGAGACTATCATCGTTCTGTCTCGTGAAGTGAGGTTTCTCAAAGGCCTGACCCATTTTGATTGTTGAACATGGTAGTTTAGTAGTAGTGTTTATGTAGCAAGATGGAGCTTATTGATTGGAAACTGAGTCCAGTGGAGCTACTCTTAATGGCTCTGTCAGTGTCCTCGAGCTTATTCTTATTGTTATACACTCAGGCAAACATATCTTTGCAATTGTTATGTAAATTGAAGTGGTTCAAGTGATTCATACTCAGACCCTTAAAGCATCTTTATCGCTGGGGAAAGGCGTCTCTTAGTGGGGGTGGGGAGACCACTATTTTATCAAAAACGTTTTTTATGAAACCTAAATAAGATACATTGGTTATGGGTTATTTGCATAATTTGTGGGCTTACTAACACGTGATAGTCCGCAATTGATGCATTTTTTTAATTTTTTTTAAGACAAAAAAAAGAAACTCTTCATGGTACTTGCGATAAAGATGCTCTTGCTATCCTTATCTCCAACAATGAGGTTTGATGTACATTTTAACCTCATCCTTCAGTTTGCAGTTTAGAGTGACAATGACAACATTGATGACAAGACTCTGTCGGTGGTAAGAATTAGAGCATGATTATCCCAAAAACTTATTTAGGGGTTCTTATTTCATTTTTTAATACTTTTAAGTAGTAGAGGTGACTTAAGAGACAACATTAAGAAATCCAAACATTTATGTGGTCCAATGCAAGGTTTTTAATTAAAGGTTCTCAAAAAAAATATTATACATTCTTTAAGGACAAATCTTTCAAATAGACATTTTTGAAATTTTTGTTTCAAAAATAAATTTTTTTAAAAATAGATCTTTTTATTTTGAAAATTTATATATATATATATATATATATATATATATATATTAATTTTAAACTCCACCTCCAAAACTCCACCCTATAAATCTAATGGATATATTACACTCTTTAATAAAATCTATTTTGGTTATCTTTTTTTATTGCTATTTTGGGGACAAATTTTTTTATGTCTATCTTAAGGTATTTTATTTTTATTAAACTTTAAATTTTTGATTAAATAAAACATATTAAAAGATTTAATATTTTTTGACTAAAACATTTTTTTTTCTTTTCATTAGAGCACAAACCAATATTTTTCTGCCATGTGTCCCTAAAGAACGTCTCTTTTTGTTCCAAATTAGGAGAGTATCTTCTTGTAATTATCCTTTTTCTTTTTCTTTTAGTTACAATTTATATTGAGAACTTCCCTAAGATACACAGGGATAATGGTGCTCTTAAAATTTTCTAATAACAATGACAATGAAAATATTTGATAAGTGAGAAAACAAAAAAGCGTTATCCTTTAAAGAATAAGTGGAAGAATTAATAAACAAACAAATAAATAAAATAAAATTATTAGTTCATTTTGTGAATGATCTCATATTTATTTATTAGAATGAAAAATAGAATGAGATTTGAAATATTAGTAAGGCTTTTTAATTAAAACAAAGCCGAAATAGCCAAACTGAATATTAGTTAGTTTTATGTTGTGTAATTATATATCTTGTTGCGTTTTGGAACAAGGTTCTTGTGAGTCTATGGGCGATAGGACGAGATTCAAACGCGTGGGAGAATCCAACGTAGTTCAAGCCAGAGAGGTTTATGGGACGAGAAATAGATGTGAAAGGCAATGATTTTGAGCTAATCCCATTCGGAGCTGGACGAAGAATTTGCCCAGGATTGCCTCTAGGGTTTAAGATAGTGCATTTAGTTCTCGCGTCACTTCTCTATGGCTTTGACTGGAAGTATCAAGATGGAGTCCTTCCTGAAAATGCTGATATGAGCGAGGCCTTTGGTGTTACCCGAGCCACTATGTGCAGTGCCTATCAAGAAGCATGTTTGACATCATCTTTGTTTTTATATTTCTCAACCTATCTAGTTATAGTGTTCTATCAGGTCATGTCTTAATCGTGTGAGATTGTAAAAAGTAAATCTTAAACCAGCACATGTAGTAAGTGATATATGCAAATTTTCATAGCTTATTTTTTTATAGATTTTTTGTGATTACTTTGAGATGTTTTTCATGTCAATATTCCTTATAAGATTCGTAATATACATGCTGATTTTCTAGCTAAGAAGAATAAATGGTACGAGATGTATTGTTTTTTGTCTAAACCAGACATGATTAGAAGAAGTTATTTTCCAAATAGTTTTACGTTTAGCTAAAACTTGATTTTATAAGATGGTAAGTAAAAAAAAAGATGGTAAGTAGACAAAAGTACTACTTCTTCTGTTTATTAACAGATTTAAAAACTTTTAAGAGAAATTTCTTATATTATTTTAAATAACATTAATTATTAAGTTAAATATAATTAAGCAAATGATAAAATAAATTATAAAATATAAAAAATTATATAATGTAAAAAACAAATAAATTTTGTATTGAAAATTGAAAACGTCATAAATTTTAGAGTAAAAAAAATCTTACGATATCGTCCATCAAAAAACAAAAACATAGGGAAATGTTTCAATACTATTCATTTATTGAGTGATGTTTCATAAAAACACGGTGTCGTTACGAAATTCAGTTTAACCACTCATCTTTGACTGGTCAAGAGCAGAGACAGGAGAAAGAAAACAAAATTTAATTACCATTGTAATGGGTGCAAAATTGCTCAATCAAACATCACTCCCTCTTTCTCGCTCGCTCCTTTCTGATCGTCGCTTCTCCTCTCACGTAGTCGTTGCTTCTCATCTCCGACTAGATCCGTCTCTTTCTCCGACTCTAGGTGAGCTGGATAATCTCGGCTCCTTCCCATTCGTTTTCTTAATCATATCCTCCTTTAAGATCTGCATGTCTAGACCAGATCTCGTGTTTTGTTTCCCTGTAGTAACTTTCTTGTGGTCGGACGTGAAACATCATCAGTTCCCTAGCGTTTTGTCTTGTGGTCGGACGTGAAACATCATCAGTTCCCTAGCGTTTTGTCTTGTGGTCGGACGTGAAATATGTTTTTTTTTTTACGTTACATTCCGTATTTAACCGTTACGACTATTAGGTTTAATCAGGGGAGCATTTTATGATCATTTCACATTACTTGCTAACCTTGTGGTCGAACGTGAAACCTCATCAGTTACATGGCGTTTTATCTTGTGGTCGGAACGTGAAATATGTTTTTTTTTTTACTTTACATGCCGTAACCGTTACGACTATTAGATTAAACTAGGTTACCGTGTCTCCCACGTTATTAACCTTTTGTTTTCCCGTAGGTTGTTGATAAGCATGGAGGAAGACGAAGAAAAGAAGTTATCCAAGGGACACCTCGACGACGTTGCTGATAAGCCTGAGAATAGAATAGAATCATTTGATATAGGGAACCCTAGTTTTCTTGCTGATGAAAACTCTCAGGTAGCCATTGGTTCAGTTGATGCAGTCCTCAAAGACGATCATTTCGAACAAGTTTCTCTAAGAGAAGACACGACCAGTCTAGATTCTCTGCCTCAATCACCCAAGCCAAAGGCTACAATGCCTAACGTTTCTCCAGAGCTGTTGCATCTAGTTGATTCAGTCATCATGGGCAAGCCTGAAAGCTTAGAGAAACTAAAGAATCTTGTCAACGGTGTTGAGAAGTTTGAGCCTGGAGAGGATCCAGAGACTACTGCTTTTCTTGTCATTGACTCTCTTCTCGCTACAATGGGTGGAGTTGAGAGCTTTGATGAGGATGAAGATAGTAACCCACCTAGTGTGATGTTGAACTCTCGTGCGGCAATTGTATCCGGAGAGCTTATCCCTAGCCTGCCTTGTGATAACGACAGTGTTGGCTTCATGTCCCCTAGGACACGCATGGTAAGAGGATTGCTTGCGATTCTACGTTCTTGCACGAGGAACAGAGCTATGTGTTCAACGGCAGGGCTGTTAAGTGTTCTCTTACGTTCATTAGAAGAGATACTTTCCAAAGATCCTAACATGAAGTGGAATGCATCATCTTTGCTTCAATGTGTTCAACACTTAGCTGGACACTCACTTAGCGTTGAAGATTTGCATAGATGGCTTCAAGTACTTAAAACATCTCTTACAACAGTATGGTCTAGTCCTTTAATGAATGCTTTGGAGAAGGCCATGAGTGGAAAGGAATCAAGAGGACCTTCATGTAGTTTTGAGTTCGTTGGTGAAAGCTCAGGGCTACTTGGACCAGGAGAAACTCGTTGGCCTTTCACTAACGGCTATGCATTTGCTACTTGGATTTATATTGAATCATTTGCTGATACATTAAACGCTTCAACCGCTGCAGCTGCCATCGCTGCTGCTTCTGCGGCTAAGTCAGGAAACACGTCTG
The DNA here is from genome assembly GCA_905132765.1 of Moricandia arvensis. NCBI lineage: Eukaryota > Viridiplantae > Streptophyta > Magnoliopsida > Brassicales > Brassicaceae > Moricandia > Moricandia arvensis. The sequence goes on from CAJHQP010009348.1 coordinate 5,726, forward strand.
CTGCTAATGTACATGGTGGTGAAGGTACTGGTCACATGCCACGTCTCTTCAGCTTCTTGACTCCTGATAATAACCAAGGAATCGAAGTGTACTTCTATGCACAGTTTTTAGTCGTTGAGAGTAGTAATGGTAAAGGAAGTAAAGCTTCATTGCATTTCACTCATGCCTTTAAGCCTCAGTGTTGGTACTTCATTGGCCTTGAACATACTCATGGTAACCAAGGACTCTTAGGTAACTCAGAGAGTGAGTTGCGTCTATATATCGACGGTTCCTTGTATGAGACTCTTCCCTTTGAGTTCCCTCGTATATCCAAACCACTTTCTTCTTGTTGCATTGGTTCAAATCCTCCTCCTCCTCCTACAACTCCTGGTCTACAGAACCGTCGTCGTCGCCAGTGTGCTTTGTTTGCTGAGATGGGACCAGTGTACATATTTAAAGAACCTATTGGTCCTGAAAGAATGACACGGTTAGCATCTAGAGGTGGTGATGTTCTGCCTTGTTTTGGCAATGGGGCTGGTCTTCCGTGGTTGGCTACAAGTGACCATGTCCGTGTTGCAGCAGAGGAAAGTTGTCTTTTGGATGCAGAGCTTGGAGTATACATTCACTTACTTTACCATCCATGTCTACTTAATGGACGGTTCTGTCCAGATGCTTCTCTTTCTGGAGCTACTCTAAGACGACCAGCTGAGGTAATTGGACAAGTCCATGTTGCAATGAGAGTGAAGGGAGTGGAGTCTTTATGGGCCTTAGCTTATGGAGGACCCATGTCTTTACTTCCTCTAACCGTTAGTAATGTACATAAAGATAGTCTTGAGCCATATCTCCCATTGTCTTTGACAACATATTCTCTTGCTGCACCTATCTTTAGAATCATCTCATTTGCTATCCAACATCCTGGGAACAATCAAGAACTATCTCGTACTCGAGGCCCTGAGATTCTTGCCACCATCCTTGGTTACCTTCTTCACTCACTTGCATCCCTTGATGATAGAGTAGAAGATGAGGAGCTAGTTGCTGCCATTGTTTCGGTTTGTCAATCTCAAAAGATCAATCATGCACTCAAATTACAACTCTTCCGGACACTACTATTGGATCTGAAGATATGGAGTGTGTGCAGTTACAGACTTCAGAAGAAGCTCTTGTCATCCCTGCAAGATATGGTGTTCACTGAAGCTATAGCTATGAGGAATGCTGATGCTATTCAGATACTTCTTGATGGGTGTAGGAGATGTTACTGGACGATTCAAGAGAAAGAATCTGTAAACTCTTTTTCTCTAGATGGAGATGTGCGTCACATGGGAGAAGTTAATGCTTTGGTTGATGAGCTTTTGGTGATTATTGAACTTCTAATGGGAGCTGCTTCTCCTTCTTTTGCTTCTGCTGATGTTCATCAATTACTTAGGTTTATAGTTGATAGTCCACAGCCAAATCAGGTAACTTACTTGTATAAATGTCATGTCTCAGATCTTTTGATATTTTTGCTCTGACATGGTTCTATTGTTATCTCTATTTCAGGTTGCAAGGGTGTTGCATCTCATGTTTAGGTTGGTTGTACAACCAAATGCTGCAAAGGCTCAGACATTTGCAGAGGCATTTATCACATCTGGTGGGATAGAAACACTTCTTGTTCTTCTGCAGAGAGAAGCTAAAACCGGTGACGACAAGGTCAAAGATTCTGAGGCTAAAGATGGAACAATTGTGCAGGCTGATCTTAGTGAACATGATCAAGAAAATGAGCCTAGTTTATTGAAGCAGTTGGATTCAGTTCCACAAGACACTCATGCTAATGATCAAGATCTAGAATCTTTGAAAGAAATAGATTCAGTTCAACAAGATGACTTGCATGGATCTGCCACTGTCATTTCTGAAAGTGATCCAGTTACCATCTCAGAAACTATGAATGTTGCTGACAGAACATCCTCTGTTTCTGAAACCTTGTTCAGTAATAACACAAGGAACAATGCAAGAAGCAATGTTGACGATAGTGATCGCGTTGTGGTTGGGATCATAAGATTGATAGGTGCCTTGATTTCACAAGGGCACTTGAAACTTTCCCATGGTGCTGAATCTGATGTCATGAGTAACCTCATGGGTAATGGGAATGGAACTATGTTTGATGATAAAGTCTCATTGCTTCTATTTGCTCTGTTGAAAGCATTTCAAGCAGCTCCAAATAGGCTGATGACTGACAAGGTCTATAAATCTTTGCTTGGATCTTCGGTATGACATGTTTTATCTCTTTATACACTTACTATTATAGTTCTTTGTATGAGGTTAAACTGTATAACATATGTTGGCTCTTTATTGTAGATTAAAGCTTCATCACCTGAGGATGGCCTGAAGTTTTATGATTCGGTTCATCGCTTTGAACACCCTCAACTTCTGTTGATCCTCTTGCATTCTCTACCATTTGCATCCAAGGCTCTACAACATCGAGCACTTCAGGTATGAATGTCATACACTTACTCTATGTATTTCTCAATGTATCTTTATGAACTCACTCTTTCGACGCCAGGATCTTTTGTTTTTGGCTTGTACCCATCCGGAAAATAGGAGCAATCTTACAAAAATGGAAGAGTGGCCTGAGTGGATCTTGGAGATTTTAATCTCAAACTACGAGGTATCATTGATGAACGAAGTTGGTTATATGTAACTATGTATGCTAGTTCTAGCAAGATCTCTATGGCTTTGAATGATAACCAAGGGAACAATGAGGAACACTAAGTTCCTTAAATTCCTTAAAAAAATTACCATTCATGAGGAATCGTTTTTCTTTTTTATTCCTTCTCGTTCCTTTTTTCGTAGAGAATTATAGAACAGATTTGTTCCTTGTTATTTTTGATAAGGAATCAGCATTTCTCATCATTCCACAAATTTTATTCCTACTTATTTTTTCCTATTCATTCCTAATGTTTTTATTATGGTTACCAGTTACACCCTATATGTGTTGACTATTTTGTGTACACACAGAAGGACGCAGGGAAACAATCTGTTTCACCTGGTTCAGACGAAGTGGAAGATCTTATTCATAGCTTTTTGATCATTATGTTACAATACTCAATGCGCCAGAAAGATGGTTGGAAGGTAAATTTTTTTATTTAACTGTCTACCATATTAATTTAATGGGAAAATTCCATAAAATACTCCAACTAAATTTCATTAATCTTTTTAATACACAAACTTTTTCGCTACCCGGTTTAATACTTCAACTAATCATTTTGCTCATTATAATATACAAACTTTTAAAAGTTTGCCAATTTAATACCCAAATTTTATTTATTTTAATTGAAAATACCAATAAATTTCAAACAAAAATTAAAAAATCTCTAAAATCTAAGAGAAAATATGAAAAATTTCTAATTTTATTTTAATATTTAGGAAAGAAGGTAAATAAATTATCGAGAAAATTTTTAAAATTTTAAAAAAATAATTTTGAATGTAAAAAAATAAATGTGTTATCTATTTCAAAAAACAAACTAAATTTAATATTTAAAAATTGAAAATTTTATTACAAAGTTTAAGATTAGAAAGAAATTGTTACTTTTATTTTTCAAACATACAATAAAATTAGAATTTTTTGAGATTTGTTTTGTCAATTTTAGAGATTTTTTAAGTTTCATTTGAAATTTATTAGTATTTTAACTAAAAATAAACAAAATTAGGTATTAAAATGGACAGTCTTTTAAAAGTTTGTATATTATAATGAACAAAATAATTAATTGGGGTATTAAACCCGGTAGCAAAAAAATTGGGTATTAAAAAGTTTAATGAAATTTAGTTGGAGTATTTTTATGGAATTTTTCCTAATTTAATTTCACCTTGCTTTTCAAGCTCAGTTGTTACATTTTTTTTTCTTTCTGTACAGGATATTGAGGCTACAATTCATTGTGCAGAGTGGCTCTCTATTGTTGGTGGGTCTAGCATTGGAGAGAAAAGAAGAAGGTTTTTTTCATGCACATCTCTTTTTTGTTGTTGTGAAGGTCTCATGTACTTTGAGAGATACATGTTTCTGTGAGATTGTGCTAAACTTTTTGTTCACTTATACCTTTTGAAGGCGTGAGGAATCATTACCAATTTTCAAAAGAAGACTTCTAGGTGGATTGTTAGATTTTGCCACCAGAGAACTACAAGCTCAGGTAAGTCCTCTTCTATAGTAAACATTTGCTTTATAATTTTCTGCAAGAGTTATAAATACATTAAGCTTTGTATCTCACCTGTGTTTTTTCAACCAACAGACTCAAGTTATCGCTGCAGCATCAGCTGGTTTTGCGGCAGAGAGTCTAGCACCAAAAGATGCAAAGGCTGGAGTAGACAATGCTGCTCAGGTTTCAGTGTTTCTTGTGGAAAATACAATTGTGATTTTGATGCTTGTGGAAGATCATTTGCGACTACAAAGCAAGCAAAACTGTGCTGCAAATGCAGTTGATGTTTCTCCATCTCCTCTTTCTCTCGTTTATCCTATTAACAACCGGTCACACACATTGACAACGGTAGTAGAATCCTCAGAGGTTTCTAGTAGCCGTGCTTCAGTGTCCAGTGATTCAGGAGGAGTTCATTTAGATGTAAGTAGAAACTACTCTCGACCACTCATTTTATACTTTGTGCTTTTAGTTTTCAACCATCATGCTGTTTTACTTGTTCTTCAGATACTTGCTTCAATGGCCGATCCAAGTGGCCAGATTTCTACAGCAGTAATGGAACGTCTTGCTGCAGCAGCAGCAGCTGAGCCCTATGAATCTGTTTCTTGCGCTTTTGTTTCATATGGAAGTTGTACCAAGGACTTAGCTGAGAGTTGGAAGTACAGGAGTAGATTATGGTATGGTGTTGGACTCCCTCCAAAGACAACTTGTTTTGGTGGTGGTGGAAGTGGTTGGGACTCTTGGAGATCTTCTTTACAAAAAGATGCTAATGGAAACTGGATAGAACTTCCATTAGTTAAAAAGTCAGTGACTATGCTTCAAGCGTTATTGCTAGATGAGACTGGACTTGGAGGTGGACTAGGAATTAGTGGAGGGTCTGGTACTGGGATGGGAGGGATGTCAGCTCTTTACCAGTTGCTGGATAGTGACCAACCTTTCTTATGCATGCTTAGGATGGTGCTCTTGTCTTTAAGGGAAGAAGACCATGGTGAAGATAGTCTGTTGATGAAAAATCTAAGTTCTGAAGATGGTTCTTCTGGTGGACTGCAATGTCCAAATCCTGTCCCATTAGATATCAGTTCTCAGATTTCACCGTCAGCTTTATTGTGGAGGTAATATTTTTTGATGTTTGCTCGTATACTAAACAGTTTATCTACTGAAGCTAAAGTATCTGTTTTTTAATCTTCAGTGTGCTCTCTCCGGTTCTAAACATGCCAATATCTGATTCAAAGAGACAGAGAGTTTTGGTTACTACATGTATTATATATTCTGAGGTTAGTTCTCCTCTAAATAAGGTTACATGCTTTTACTTATGATCTGGGACTCTGGCCTTCTCCCTTTATATTATTTTGTGGTTTTTTCACTGTTTCAGGTATGGCTTGCTGTCAGTAGAGACAAAAGGCCACTAAGAAAGCAGTATCTAGAGGCTATTTTACCACCATTTGTTGCAATTCTCAGAAGGTGGAGACCTCTTCTTGCTGGCATTCAAGAACTTGCCACTGGTGATGGTGTGAATCCTCTTGTAGCTGATGATCATGCTTTGGCTGCTGATGCACTCCCCATTGAGGTTACACAACTCTGTTCACAAGGTTTCTTCCATAGTTTGTTGTGTGTTACTTAACCTTCATGTTGTTACTTTGTTATCCTAGGCTGCTCTCTCTATGATATCTCCAGATTGGGCTGCTGCTTTTGCATCTCCACCTTCTGCAATGGCACTGGCCATGGTAGCCGCAGGAGCAGCTGGTTGGGAAGCGCCTACATCTCCAGCGCCTCCAGCACCACCAGCTCTTAGGAGAGACACTTCATTGCTTGAGCGTAAGACTACAAAACTCCAAACCTTCTCCAGCTTCCAGAAACCCTTGCAGGCTCCAAAAGATGACACACCAGGTCGACCAAGAGATAAGGCTGCCGCAAAAGCCGCTGCTCTGGCTGCCGCAAGAGATCTTGAACGTAATGCCAAGATTGGTTCCGGGAGAGGCTTAAGTGCTGTTGCCATGGCTACATCCTCGCAGAGGAGGACTATAAGTGATATGGAGCGTTTACAGAGATGGAATGTCTCTGAAGCCATGGGAGTAGCATGGATGGAATGTCTCCAGCCAGTTGATACAAAATCAGTTTATGGAAAAGATTTTAATGCCTTGTCTTACAAGTTTATTGCTGTACTTGTTGCAAGCTTTGCCTTAGCAAGAAACATGCAGAGATCTGAGATTGATAGGCGTATACGAGATGATAATATAGTGAGGAATCGCTTATGCATGGGTGCTCGTGGTTGGAGAAAACTAGTACATTATCTGGTAGAGATGAGATGCTTCTTTGGACCCTTTGGAGACCATTTATGCAGTCCCAAACAGGTAAGCCACAATGTTTGAAACGTGTTAAGGACCTTTGTAATGATGTAACATTCATCACATATGCAGGTGTTCTGGAAACTTGATTATATGGAAAGTTCTTCAAGGATGAGACAGTGTTTAAGAAGAAGTTATTGTGGTACTGATCATCTTGAGGCAGCAAGAAACTATAATGGTCAGACAAACAACTTGAGTCCTCCATCAACTGCACAGTTTCTTGCCGCTGAAGCAATATCAAAGGAGATAATAATGTGTGAAGATGATGATGAACATGGAGATGTAGATGATCTTGAAATAGAGGGAGATGTTGGAGAAAACAAAAATGAAGAGAGGATGTCTGGTTCACTTGAGGATGCAATACAACTTTCAACTGGGATCAGCGATCCTAGACCTTTGAGTGACCAAGATGTGATTCAAGATTCTACAAAAGTAGTTCTCAAGGAACTTGATGAAAGGATTCTTCTTGAAGTTTCCTCTTCTATGGTTAGACCATTAAGGGTAGTGAAAGGAACCTTTCAGGTATGCTGGAACTAACATTACCTTCTTTAATCTGTTGAAAAAGTAGCTGATGAATGTTGTTTTAAGTGACCAAGAAACAAAACAGCGCATAACCAAAGTCTTATGTAGTTTCTGATGGTTTTCTTCTGTCTTTATCAGATTACAACTAGGAGAATAAATTTTCTTGTTGACATCAGTGAAGGCAAACATGTGGATGGTAAGTCTGATGGTTCAAAATCAAGAAGCCAAGAAAGAGATCGTAGTTGGCTAATGTCTTCTCTTCATCAGATTTATAGCAGAAGGTAAAGTTTCATCATCAATTTTTAGTCTCTAGCTCACTATTTTACTCTCTTTATTATGTGTTATAGAAAATTTTAAATGATCTATTCGATAATATACAGATATGAACTGAGAAAGAGTGCTCTTGAAATATTTATGGTCGACCGGTCAAACTTCTTATTCGATTTTGGGGTAACTGAAAAAAACACTCTCTGTTACATTATAATTAAATCTCTTTCAAGTTTCTTTCTGAATTTTTATGAACATCATAGACCACTGAGGGACGAAGAGATGTGTATAAGACTATTGTTCAAGCAAGGCCTCCTCATTTAAACCATATATACTTGACAACTCAGGTTTGTCTGTTTTGTCAACCTTAAAGTTTCTCTATGTGCTGCAAATCTTACATAAATGGTTTCTGTTTTAGCGGCCAGAACAACTTTTGAGAAGAACTCAGTTGATGGAAAGATGGGCTAGATGGGAGGTAAAGCAAAGTTTATCCTTCACTCTCAACATACTATTTCATTTTCACATACTTACGTAACACTCTGCTTGCAGATCAGCAACTTTGAGTACTTAATGCAGCTCAATACATTAGCTGGACGTAGTTATAATGACATCACTCAGGTAAATCTCGTTACAGTGTTAGTATCATCTACGTTTTTGTTAGCTCAATTTACTATGTATGTCTTTGCAGTATCCTGTCTTCCCATGGGTTTTGTCTGACTATGTATCAGAAGTTCTGGACCTTTCAAACCAATCTAGCTACAGAGATTTTTCTAAGGTGGTATTACTTGTAGATCGTCTGCATGGATGTGGTGGGTTTAAGTAGATAAATGTTTGTAATGTGGTTATGCATATGTTCAGCCAATTGGTGCATTGAACCCGGAGAGGCTGAAGAAGTTTCAAGAACAGTATTCAAACTTCGAAGATCCAATCATCCCCAAGTTCCATTATGATTCACATTACTCTAATCCTGGAGCAGTAGGTTATCTTCTCTGTGATACAATATAGTATAGTTTGGAGTTATGATGGTCCTTGCTGGTCGTTTATTATTTTTGTTGATGTCTCATGTGGTAGGTGTTGTATTATCTAGCTAGAGTGGAACCTTTTACAACCCTTTCAGTGCAACTACAAGGTGGAAAGTTCAATGGTGCAGACCGAACGTTCTCAGACATTGCAGCCACTTGGAAAGGAGTTCTCCAAGATATGAGTAATGTGAAGGAGCTGGTAAGAACCAAACCAAATACCTTTACTCACTTTCCTCTTCTTTGAAACTGAAGAGTGTGGCCATGTTCATGACACCTCATTGTTTCTTACAGGTTCCAGAGTTGTTTTACCTTCCTGAGGTTTTGAACAACGAGAACTTGGTCAACTTTGGTACAACGCAGTTGGGAGATAAGCTTGGTATGAGTTCTCTTCCTTGTCCTAACAAAATGTTACTCGTGAAAGTAGAAACCGTTTTTTTTTTGCTGATGTTGTTCTTGACCCACCAGATTCTGTAAAACTTCCTCCTTGGGCTAAAACCCATATAGATTTTGTACACAAGCAAAGAATGGCTCTAGAGAGCGAGCATGTCTCTGCACATTTGCATGAATGGATTGATCTCATTTTTGGGTAGGTTTCCTCCTTTTATGCTGAGTTTCAAGTAAAACTTCTCTTATTAACTTATTCATTTAGGTATAAGCAACGTGGTGAAGAAGCTATACATGCGAATAACGTTTTCTTCTACACTACATACGAGGGGACTGTTGATATTGACAAGATCACAGATCCTGTAAGTCATTTTTGTTGCAGAACTATAGAGATTTACTCTGTTTACATGACTTGCATGTTTTGATCTTTGATGTAGGTACAACAACGAGCTACTCAGGAGAAGATAGCTTGTTTTGGACAAACACCATCCCAGCTTTTGACTGTGCCTCACATCAAAAGAATGTCTCTCAAAGAAGTCCTACATATGCAGACCATCTTTAGAAACCCAAAAGAGATAAAACCATATCATGTTCCATCTCCAGAACACTGCAACTTACCTGCTTCAGCCGTCAAAGCCACTTCTGATAGTGTTGTGATCGTTGACATGAACGTGCCTGCAGCACATATTGCACATCACAAGTGGCAACCTAATACTCCTGATGGACACAGCGCTCCTTTTATATTCCATCACGGTAAAGCTGGAGGGGCACTAACACGCATGTTCAAAGGTGATTCAGAATATCCACAAGCACAGGCCTTTGCCTCATTAGGAATCAGAAGTTCATCAGTCACTGCTATTACAAGCGATGGAGAAGTTATAACTGGTGGACATGTGGATAACAGCATCAAGCTAGTCTCATCAGATGGAGCAAAAACACTGGAAACAGCTTTTGGTCACTGTGGTCCTGTAACATGTCTAGCTTTGTCTTCAGACAGCAACTTCCTGGTAACAGGTTCACGAGACACAACTCTTTTGCTGTGGAGACTTCACAAGGGAGTCAGTTCTCAGACAAGTGAGTCAGAACGGAACAAAAGCTCTGAGACAACTTCCTCCACAAGCAACGGCAAAAAGCGTCGCATTGAAGGGCCAATACAAGTGCTCCATGGCCATCTAAGAGAACTCATTTGTTGCTGTGTTAGCTCAGAACAAGGGATCGTTGTATCGTCCTCTGAGTCATCTGACATGCTAGTGCATTCTATAAGAAACGGTCGGCTAATAAGACGGCTTGTTGGCGTCAAGGCACATGCTCTATGTGTTTCTTCTGATGGTGTTATAGTTGTCTGGAGTAGATCAGGAAACTCTATCAGCACGTTCACCATTAACGGAGCTCTCATTGCCAAAGCCAAGCTTCCTTCCTCATGTACCATAAGCTGCATGGAGCTATCACTAGACGGCCAAAGTGCTGTTATTAGCGTGAACTCACTCTCAGACACTGTTGAAGAAGACTCATCAAGTGGAGCCAATGAAATTGACACCCTGGACATCCCATCTCCTTCAGTTTGCTTCCTCAACTTATACACTCTCAAGGTTAATTATTCAAACGCTTTAGATGGTTCTTGAACGATATGTTTGCCTAACGAAACAAGATGTTTCATCTTCTGTAGGCATTCCATGTGATGAAGCTTGGTGAAGGCCAGGATGTAACAGCTATGGCTCTAAATACGGACAACACTAACCTCTTAGTTTCCACTGAAGACAAACAGTTGATAATCTTCAGCAATCCTGCTGTAAGTTTTTGTTTCCCTGTTCTTCATTACTTACTTTAGCTTCTTTGTTACTAGTAAGATGGTTTATAAGTCAGCATCTACTTTTGTTTCAAACTGATTTTGTAGCTAAGCTCGAAGGTGGTGGATCAGAAGCTGAAGCTTGGCTCTGAATGAAAATGCAACCAACCCTTTTTCAAGATTTTGTTTGTGATGATATAAATAAGTTTTAGAGTTTAAACCTTGTTTATTCGTATAAAAGAGTATTGACTTTAGAGTTGATTGAGCAATTTAGCCTCAGACCTATCATTCGATAGGATATAGATCACACAGACACAGAACACACAACAACAGATCGTTGAACTACATGAGGATCAAAATCAAGAAGACAACACTCAGTACACACTTTTGCATTGTTTTTCTTAGCATCCACGCCATCCACAAGTATCACTACAAAACATGCTCCTCCATTAGAGTGTATTAGGGTATTTGAGCCACTTCTTCAACCTTCTTGTTGCATATGTAAATAAAATGGGAATCAGGATCTTCAAGAACATAATCATGTGGCAACAGTCCTTCACTTGTCAAAGGTATAGCTTCTAGACATGGTTTCTCTGACGAGCTACTGTTTCCTGGCTTCTTAAATCCTGGTCTTGCTGCAATAACGGAAAGAACTTAAGCAAAGAGTGCAGTTTCATATCTTAAGAAGCATTTTTCTTGGAAAAGAAGTGGAAGCTTACGTAGAACATATAAAGAGATCTTCCAGTTGTATGCAGAACGAGTCAAATGAGACATTCTCACTTTGGGATCACCATAGGTTATCTAACATACACACAAGTCAATGTCTAAGTTTTCAGTAACGATGGACAAGAACAGTTCCAGACACAGCAAGTGAAAGTATGTTACCAAGAAATAGGTTCCTCCAGGTTTAATCAGCCTACATAAATGAAAAATAAAGAGTTTTGTTGGTTCATGAATATATGTTAAAAGGGTGAATGCAATCAATATGATGATCCATGACATTAGGTGGTGCTAACTAACTATGTAACCTGCTAACTTCACCCAACATTCTCGAAGCACTTAGAGGAGCATCATTCCCACACTGGAAGCAAGCCACCACAAAAGAAGAAAACTTAAAAACATGAAGACATGTAATACCGTAAAACAAAAGGATAAGAAGATTCAAGATACACTCCCTACCATCAATGAATCAAGTGTTCCTGAACAAAAAAGAACCACACCACTAAGCTTTCTCCACCAAAACAAAACAATCAAACAAAACAGAGCAAGCAGAGGAACTAAAGGACTCACCTTTATCAATTACAGTGTCAAAAGACTCGTCCTCAAAGTAACTCATATCTCTAACATCCATTTGCATATCTATTGAGCATCAAAAGCTGATCAATAAAGCTTCTTCCTTTACATAAAAAGCTGATCAATAAAGATTGTACATTTGAGCTGAGGAACAGAAGCATGTTTGGTTCGCATCATCTCAATAGCAACTGAAGAGATATCAACATTCATAATCTCCTCGTATCCGTCCTTGACCATATCTTCTGACATAACTGCACCAAACAGTTCAAAAAGGTTTGAACTTTGAATGTTCTAAAGATAGGGACGAAGCCACAGGGTGAGAAAATTACGAGAATTGCCACAGCCAACCATGAGGACTCTTGAAGAAGTAGGGACGAAGCTTCTAACGAAAGGACGAAGAGAAGAGTAGCGTTGGTACCAGTCGAAAGAGAGCGCGTCTTGCACGTAACGAGCGTCCCAGTAGAGAGCGTCTCCGTAGTTGTAAGTGTTGCAGCTCGACACGTCCCTCTGCATCTCTCTCTCTCTGGAGCAAAAAGATCCGATCTTGAGAATCTGCGGCGGAGCTTTTTTAACTTCGTCGTTGGTTGTGACCGGGTTAAACAAATTGGGCTTAGGACAGGCCCAATAGAAATCATGTGAAGGTGAGGAAGTGAGTGACACGTGACCCGTGTGTGCTTACACGTGCAGCCTCTTCTTCCTTACTATATGGGCTTAAATAAAAAGTTAAAGCCTCTTTATCTCTGCCCACTATTAGTGCTTATTGATTTGGGGAGGTTAAGTTTGGGATTTTTTTTTTGTTTTTTAACATAATGATTAAACTTTTTTAGATTTTGTGCGCTACCAAAAATATTCTATTCGTTGTTTTTTATTTTAGTAAAGTAAATAATTTATATATATTATAAAATTATTTATTTTATTATTGATGATTTTGTCGGCAATCAGAACCTTCTTCTCCACTTTAGAAAGATGATAGTACCAAATTACCAACTACTGATGACCAAGTATCAAAATTGATTCTGACTAGATTTTAAAGCTAATGTAGAAAGATGATATAACCTCCTGACGCTAAACATATCACAAGTAAGCATAAAAATGATTTAATATTATAGTATTTAACAAAATTACAGTAAAATAAAAAAATTGAATGTAAATAATATTATTAAGCAAAACAGAATAGATTTTAAAATGTTAAGTGGTAAAGAAATAGGTTATCGAATACAAAACACGATCTACTAACAAAAAGTATAGTGATCATGTCATTCATAATAGTGATTTAACGGTTAAGTAGAACCAAAGAGAAAACAAGCCCAAGAGCCCATTTGCGTGATTACAGGCTTTTTAACAAAAGCACGTGTTCTCAAACCAACCAGTGTTACTTAAACACGACCATGGTTAACATTTAAACTAGTGTCTTCTCACTTTCCACTTTTTCCGACAGTCCACACTTCCACTCAACCGTCAAAAAAAACTCAAATGGCTTCTTCACCACGTGTCGTCTCTCTCCTCGCCTTCACTCTATCTCTCCTCGCCGTACTTTCCACCGTCTCAGCCCACAACATCACCCAAATCCTCTCGGAATCACCTGAATACTCCTCCTTCAACAGCTACCTCTCTCAGACCAAGCTCGCCGACGAAATCAACAGCCGCACCACCATCACCCTCCTCGTCCTCAACAACGGCGCAATGTCTTCCCTCGCCGGAAAACACCCACTCTCCGTCATCAAAAACGCTCTCAGCCTCCTCGTCCTCCTCGACTACTACGACCCCGTCAAGCTCCACAAGATCTCCCAGGGCACCACACTCACCACCACTCTCTACCAAACCACCGGTAACGCTCCCGGAAACCTAGGCTTCGTCAACATCACCGTTCTTAACGCCGGCAAGGTCGGCTTCGGCTCCGCCGCACCTGGCTCCAAGCTCGCTTCTAACTACACAAGATCAGTTAAACAAATCCCTTACAACATCTCTGTCCTAGAAATCGACGCTCCGATCATCGCTCCCGGAATCTTAACCGCTCCGGCGCCATCCTCCGAAGGTCTCAACAACCTCACCGGACTTCTCGAGAAAGCTGGTTGTAAAACATTCGCGAGCTTGCTTGTATCAAGCGGTGTCCTTAAGACTTACGTATCCACCGTTGAAAAAGGGTTGACTGTTTTTGCACCGTCCGATGAAGCTTTTAAAGCCAAAGGTGTACCGGATTTAACCAAGCTCACGCAAGCTGAGGTGGTCTCGCTCCTAGAGTATCACGCCCTCGCTGAGTACAAACCCAAAGGCTCCTTGAAGACTAATAAAGGAGCTATCTCCACGTTAGCAACTAACGGCGCCGGTAAATATGATTTAACGACGTCAACTTCCGGCGACGAGGTTATACTCCACACCGGCGTTGGTCCGTCGAGGCTCGCCGACACGGTTGTTGATGAAACACCCGTCGTGATATTCACGGTGGATAAAGTTTTACTCCCGAAAGAGCTCTTCGGAAAATCACCCTCTCCGGCGCCGGCGCCGGAACCGGTGAGTGCACCGACGCCGTCTCCGGCTAAGTCACCGTCTCCAGCTGAAGCACCTTCACCGGTTGCAGCTTCTCCGCCTGCACCTCCGGTTGATGATTCGCCGGAAGGAGCTCCGTCAGACTCGCCGGCAAGTTCAGAGGACAGCAATGCTAAAAACGCGGCGTTTCACGTGAACGCGTCGGCGTACGTCACCGTATTGGTTACTCTTCTCGCCGCATCTCTATAAACAAACCCTTGGAAGCTCTCGTAATTACGTAGACTGCCACTCCCTTTTGTTCATCATTTTCTAATTTTCCTTTTATTTTTGTGTGTGTTATTCTGTTTGTTTAAGACTGGGATTAGAGAGTGAGGTTTAAGTTAATCCTCTTTTTAATTAATTTAGACATGATTGCTTTTGTTTCGTTCTGGTGTTACTGTTGAAACTTTAATTTCTTGTAGTTTATAGTTTGAGGTTTTTGTCTTGGTCTTTGGTGCATTTACAATTACGAAAAGTAATCACGATTATCATTGGGCTTTGCAACAAATATCAATTAAATATGTTGGTTTTCTTCAAAAATAGAGAAAAATTAGGTAACTAAAAGGCAAAGGACCGTTGGAAATTGAACTTAATAAATATACCACGTGGTCGTGGAGTGAAGTGAGAAGAGAGTGTCCCTTCGGGTCCACGTTCTTTATCATTTTCTATTTCAAATAATAATAATTTAGTACTCCTTCAAGAGCCCAGTGGGCTTATGTTTATTTATTTCCACATCACCGGCACTACCTTTAGGTCCAAGTTAAATAAGATAAACGATAGTAAATTCACTAGTATATGACCCTATAATAATTTTTGCTAAAAGTAACATCCATGAGTGTTTACATTTTTAAAACTTTAAAGTTTCAAACCACGACATGTCTATTTTCCGATGTATAAATTCCACAACATATATCATATTTTCTATCAAAAAAGTAGTAATATAAATACAGATCGCAGTTATAAAAGCCTATTAAACTTTAAAAAGCTTAATTTAAAAAAATTCACTAAATCACAATGCTATACCCTAACTCTACCGTACCGGAAAATCTACAGAACCCAATAGTTAAAAAGAAAAATTTCTGATTTATAACAATCGACTTATACATATATCAACCTATTAATTCAATCACACACGGTCACTAGTATATGACTAATAATTTTTGCTAAAAGTAACATTCATGAGTGTTTACATTTGTTAAATTTTAAAGTTTCGAACCATGACATGTCTATTTTTCGATGTATAAATTCCGCAACAAATGATATCATATCGCAGTTATGAACAGTGGCAGATGGAGAGAGGAACGAACGGGGTCACGTGCCCACGTCTAATTTCTAATTTTCTTTAACAAATACTATAAGGTCTATATAAATGTACCCAACCCAAAACTAAAATGTAGTGAAGAAAATTTTTGTGCCCATAGTTATATTTATTTCTAGATTCGTCTCTGGTTATGAAAACCCATTAAACTTCTAAAAAACCCAGTATAAAAGAATCCAATGAATCACAATGCAATACCTTAGCTCTGTCATACAGGAGAATATGCAAAACGCGATAGTCAGAAAAGAAAAGTTTATGATTTATAACAATTGTTTTGACATATCTATTTTTCGATGTATAAATTTCGCAACGGATGATATCATATTTTTCACAAAAATAACAATATAAATACAGATCGCAATTATGAAAGCCCATTAAACTTTTTAAAAGCTTAGTTTAAAAGAATTTATTGAATCACAATGCAATATCCTAGCTGCGCCGTATCTGAGCATGCGTAAAATACAATAATCAGAATTTTTTTTTTGATTTATAACAATCGACTTATACATATATCAATCTATTGAATCAATTATACGCTATTACAAAATATTTTTCACAAAAAATAGCAATATAAATACAGATCGCAATTATGAAAGCCCATTAAACTTTTTAAAAGCTTAGTTTAAAAGAATTTATTGAATCACAATGCAATATCCTAGCTGCGCCGTATCTGAGAATGCGCAAAATACAATAATCAAATTATTTTTTTTTTGATTTATAACAATCGACTTATACATATATCAATCTATTGAATCAATTATACGCTATTACAAAATATAAAAAGAGAGGTAATTTAGATTACCTCCTCAACCATCGGTTGAGATATAGAACTGGCAAAGCCAAGCCACACGGAGTCACCTCCTGCGCAGAAACACCAGACGGAACTGGGAAGGTCTCGAGACATTTGCTCGAGAAATTGTACCAATATAGCTTCGAACCCTGGTGGGAGTTGTTAGTAGAGAGAGACTCAACCACATAGAACGGGCCCGAATTGGTGACATATGCTCTATTTTAAATTTACTTATACGTTATGTTAAATCAAATTCATACCGGCCTTTCTCGGTTAGAGCGGTTCGCTTATTATTTTGCCTTAACCAAAAATATATCTAAACCGAATTCCATGAATATTATTCAATACAAGCATGATCTAACACGCAGAGACAAAACACAATCATCCACAGAAGATAGTAAGCACATAAACCAGATTCATTACGAAAAGCAACAGACCAGAGCAACTATGATTAGCCTCGCAACTCCTAGCTGAGTCAAAGCTGTGTTAAGACCAATAGGATTCGGTTCTTGGAACACCCAATCTATCAAAGGCAAAAGCTTTGAGTTTAACTCCGAGTGTCTACCTTCAAACATTAACTTCCTCATCAAACCAGTAACCAAAGTGCTAGTAACCGATATAACTCCAGTCCCCCCCCCCCATGATCCCATCTAGAATCATGGACACTGA
>CAJHQP010009349.1:0-22786 GCA_905132765.1 Moricandia arvensis
TCAAATCATCCCCTGTTACATTTGTAAGTAGAACATACATTACGGGTGTGAAACATATGGTTAACACCTGCAATTCAATGTCATTGGTCAGGCCTTATAGTAATCCTTATTGTAACACAAACGTAAAAAGAGCATCCTATTCCTTATAATTGCCGTACTTTTGCTCCATTTAGCAATCATCGACATTCCAAAGGGCTGTCTAGACGAACAATGTTCTTAATCAATCAGATCACTAATCATGTGCTGTGGGCTGAGCCTCCCTGATCCTATAACTAAGGCACGGTTTGACAATTCAGACCAGTAAGAGCATTCATGCGAGGATACCAACTAGTGAAGGCAATTCGAAAAAGACAAAGTACCAAAGTGTTAGTATTATGACCCATCCTGGTTAGGAGAGAGCTCCAGCGCCAGCGCCCCGTTTATCACTTTCTAACATGATATATGTCGAAGTCAAAATAAATCTGTATGAATTAAATCTACAGGTTGTTTTAGTTCTTCTTTAACACGAGCGTGAAGGCATTTTTGTGAGGCTTAGCATGACGCTACTCACGATTTTGTTTACTTTTTTTTAATTTGGATAGATAGATCATATCTTGTAATCGAATTTTAGTTTACTCATCGACAATCTTTCATCCATATATCTAAAAACATCAACCAAATAGCAACTTTGCTCTTTCTTATTCCTTGAAACTTTTGGAGCTACAATTTGGGAGCGTGACGTCATTACATTCATCCCACTGACAACTATCTACTGCAAAAATGGTAGCTCAAAAGTTTCAAGGATAAAAGAGCCAAGTTGCTTATTTGGATATAATAGTGAAAGAAACCATTGATTGCAATAGAACAGAGGGCTCCATCGAATACAAATATCCTGTTCCCAAAAATACATCTCCATCTTCTATCACGAGCATTCGTCCGCCTCAAGGGTTGCTGTCTCGCGACTTCACTGCCGTGAGCAAAGGCGGGGGAGACCAGGGTTTCTTCCTCACTGTCGACTATTGTAAAACTAGTAGGTTGCTGGCCAAGGTGCGAACCATAGGGAGACTGGCATGTACTATGCCATTGAAGCACTACCAACATTCAGTCTGTCATGTTATTCATTCATAGCCTCTTAAAATCACATGACTGTTAATGCCCTACACGAATGTAATTGTGAGCATGCTAGCATTAGGACATCCTCATTCTTCGTTGGCTAACGTATCCAGTTGGTTTCACCCGAGGCAGTCAAAAGAGGAAGCGTACGAAGGAAAGCCCAACGGCAACGGCCACGATCTGCTACATACTAACACATGACCTCCTGCTGCGGCCCATTTCGCCACATCTATGTAAGTGGGTGTGTCTCTACCTACAGGCTAGTTCCGCATGTCGTCCTCGTTGTACAGTTTCACTACCAAACCTGCATGGAACCCACACTTTCTCCCTTGATAACAAAAGTGTGAGCTCTTTTTCTTATTAGTGTCGAAACAGTCGCCTATCATCCCCTATCGGTGGCTGCAAATGTGGGTGGTGGCACTCTGTATACTTACCACCATTCTTAGTTGTTGCTCTCACACCATGTTGACCTCAGTCACCACTGCAACGAGAGATCCTCCTCAGTGATATGCGCTTGAGCCTTCTCATATTCTGATCTTTTGCTGCGACACTCACAGTACTAAACTGAAGGGGAGAGAGAGGGGAATAAGAAGCACACACAAACTTTTACCTTCTAGACTTATAGAAGGAATGCCGATCTAGTGTATACCAAATCTTAAAGCAAGCAAATAATTTCAGGATTAGTGTTGGAAATCAGCTTCGGTTCCTTCAAACTTTCTAAGAAAGTGTGATATCAGTGGCAAGATGATCCACTTTGGTATCTCTAGTAATCCTCTGCATAACAACCTTCTAAGAATGTTGTTAAAGTGTGGTTAGTCAATAATAAATCTTGATCATAGTCCTCTTCTTGACTCGATAAAACTCCATTCCACACAACTTGTTTAAGTGAACAACGGTTGTTGTACTAAAGGTTTCCCAAGTACTGTCACATTTGTGGCATGCACGCTCTTAGCTTGCTTACGTTCTTCTTCCAGTCCAATCTCCTGCTCTGCAGCCTTTTCTATAAGCTCATTGATGTCTTGATAATCCCACACATTACAATGATTCTTAAGATCAATCCTCATCCCCTTTCAGAAAGCGTCGAATTAGCTCACGCTTTCCCAAGTAGCAGCTTGAAACCTTTTAAACGATTTGCATTACTCTCTCACATTCCTTGTTCCTTGGTGAATGTGCTTGGATTCACTTTCCATATGATCCATGGCTTCCTACGTGAAAGTACTTTTTGTGTGAAAACCTCCAAGAAATGTGTCCATGTCCGTTCACGGCATCCTTGGACTGCATCCAAGACTCCCTCACAGCCATACCAAGGCGTCGTTCTTTCAGGTAGTGGACAACCAAGTCTTTGCGGTGCTCTGGAGGTCATCTGGGCTGCATTAAAATTCCTCTCCAACTTCTTTCTCCATCTGTCTGCAGTGATAAACATCTTCTTTCCACTAAAGAGTTCGCATTTTCATGTCTCGCATGTACCGCATCATGTCCCAATATGAGGGTCCTTCGTGGACCGACCATTCCATGGCATTCGCGCCTTGATAGGCCTCTCGGTACTTCTGCAACTCCTCCATGACTGCAACATCCACAAAATTTACATCAATCTTGATGAGTCTCTCACCTCTGGCTCTACTTCTAATGCAGCTCCCATTCAAACTTGTGGCAGCGTGATTTAGCTCTAGCGGCACGGTCGAGATGCTCTTTGGGTAGTGTTCATTTCTGAGGTTAACCTTGGCATTCCTTGGTGGCATCCTGATACAACGAATGGCATGTCAGACTCTGGTTGCAAAAGAGTTCACTAACCTCGTCGAGTAAGAGAGGAGCTCTCGGTCTGAATGGTGCCTTATAATAATATTTTGGAATCCCGTGTCCATTTAAATATGTTTGAAACACTTTGAAACTGAATATAAAACACTCTTGATCTAACACTTACCCGCCGCGACAGCACCGCTGGTTTTACCCGCCTCTGATACCAATTGTAACGGCCATGTCCCTAGGAACTTACTTTCAACCTTAATAACACTTCTCTTCAAAATTAATACTTTCTTTATTTCAACTCAATTCATCTTGCAAGTAACTAACTCAATGAAAAATCGAATAACATAAATCATCGTTTAAGAAATCGTAGGTTAAACTCTTAAAACGAAACGTAATAGATGGCACCATCCTAACTCCTACTCCTAGCACCTCCTCGATCATACCTGAAAGAAGGAGGGGTGAGAAATTGGGATACTCAGTGAGGGTAGGTTCTAGGAACCTAGCGAACTCATCTCAGATCAATTAACACATCAAGCACAAGTCATAAGTTAATATGCACTCAAACATGCATCACAATAATCCTTGAATTTGCTAGTCCACGACTTCACCATTTTCACTCTCGTTTCTCTTTCTCATTTCATACTTCATTCATTCTTCTTTAGTAACTCGTCGTTATCCTAATCATTCATATCTCTTGCTAAATCGACACTCGGCCAAACGGCAAGCAGCAAACCGACACTCGCCAAACCGACACTCTATCACACTACTACGTAACCTTATCTCTCACAACATATCATTCATCAACATCAACCTAAACATTCTACTTTAACATCCCAACCACATTCTACGTTCTTTTATTCGCATCAACAATCATCAAGCCTTTCATCACATCATCAACAAATCAACAACTAGGTATACAGTCGCCCATTAACAAAGGACTACACTCCTCGAGTATTATACAACATGAGAAGGGTCACTACTAGTCCTCACCTTTTCCCTTACAAGATGATACATATCCAAATCTAGAAGAAGAAGAAGAACGAAGCCACAAAACCACAGATCCGAGTTTCACACTCAACGCAAGATGGGGAAAGCAATTAGAAATCAGGTATATCACTCCCAGTGACAAACCGCTGAAAGGAAGAAGAAGGAGATGTAGAATCTGAGACTTATGGTTTAGATCTAAGGAACAAATATGAAAGAGGGCAAAGGAGAGAGAGAAGTTGGAGAAGACAGAGGAGGATGGCCGGCGCCAGTGGTGTGTCTCGGGGGTGACGGCCGGGCGGCTAGGGTTTTCTTATCTCTAAGAAATCTCTGCAAGGTTTCGCTCTATTTCTTTCTGATGAGAAAATTAGAAAAGAGATTCTCATAGTTATAACAAAAGAGAAAGGGAACCCTAGGCTTTCTCCGTTGTGAACATTTTGCAAGTGGATTTTCTCTTTAAAAATACAAGGAGTTTAATATGTCGGGTTTGGGGATGTTACAAACACCACTCCCTTCACATACAACACTCATCACGGGGTGTAACACATAGTTGCCAAACATTGACTTCTTGACAGAACAATCGCTAATACTAAGCGGGGCCGGAGGTTGATTCACCTCAACGTTGAATCGATAGTTAAGTAAGAGCATCTCCAATCCATTGCTATTTTCACCTCTATATAGCATTTAAAGGTTAAATTGCTCCAACCCACCTCTATTTCTTCCTCTATAATAGAGATCTCTATTTTTTACTCACTTTATAGAGGGAGAAATAACATTCTTCAATTTTTTACTCCTATATTTGAAGATTACTATTTTAGAGAAATACATTGGAGCATATCTCACCTCTATTACAAAGTTCCTTTATTTTAGAAGTGAAAATAACAAAATACATTGGAGATGATCTGAATGACTAAAAACTTATTGAATTTGCATATTCGGTAATGGAAGGACAGTGGAATAACGAACATCTCGCTATCGTTGTTTCTAAATCGTCTATTAAAAAAATGTCAGAAATGTAGAGTAGGTAGGGTAGCAGACTTACTTAGATGAGCTGGTGAGATTTGAAAACAAGGGAGACTATAATTAGGTGGTTACCGACTAAGTTATTCGGTAATCATAAATGTTATGCATGAAATATGATGATACGCGATAATATTTAATCTATTAAAATAGAGTTTTATTTTATCTACTAACAAAAAAATTATTGGTCCATTTCATTAGTAATTTTTATTATATTAAAATAATATTTATATATTAGATAAATTTGAAATAAAATATACTACGACACATAAAGAATATTATACTATAAACTAGTTATTTTTGAATATTTTCTATTTTATTGTAACAAAATCTTATAAAATCTTTTGGTTATTAATTTAAATAATTCATTAAATTTTAATTATCATTAAAATATTAGAAATTAGTATTGTTTAAATTTAAATAAAGAACAAATATTTTTATTATATAGTATTTTAATTTATAAATTTAAATTATAAAGTAATAAATTTAAATTTAAATAAAATAAAAATAAATTATACAAGATAAAAAGTTATATTATATGATTTTATGTTTTTTAGTTTACAGTTGATAGTTTATGTTTGTAAATTAAATAAAAGAAATGTATTATATTTAAATTACAAAATCTTTAAAATAAATTTTGAATGAGAATTATAAACAAAATTTAATCCATTATCATTAGAAAACATCAAAAAATACTGAAATGAATTAAATTGATAAATTATTCTATTTTGATTCTTATATGATTATGTTTATTTAAATTTTTGTAATAATATATTAAAATACAAAATAAATTATATAATTAATATATGTGTTTCATAAAAATAAAAAAAACTATGAATAAAATTATATATAATTACATATTATTAATATCAAACAAAACATATTAAGTTACATAATACAAAACACAAAATAGTAATAAATATTTTATTAATTTGTCCATAAAAATTAAAATATAAATATTCGCCGCGAACGCGCGGGTTAAAATCTAGCAATAAATTAAAATAGAGTACTATTTTATATACTTATAAAAATTTATTGGACCATTTCATTAGTAGTTTTTATTATATCAAAAATAAGATTATATATTAGATATTTGAATAAAATATACTATCACACATAAGGAATATTCTACTATAAACTATTTATTTTGAATATTTCCTATTTTACTCTAACAAAATTTTATAAAATCTTTTGATTATTAATTTAAATAATTTATTAAATTTGTAATTATTATTAAAATATTAGAAATTATCTTATTTAAATTTAAATAAAGAAAAAATCTTTTAATTATATAGTATTTTAATTTATAAAGTTAAATTATAAATTTAGAAATATACATTTAAGTTTAATAAAAATCTATTCTAGAAGATAAAAATTAATATTATATGATTTTTTAGTTTATAGTTGATGGTCTATGTTTGTAAATTAAATAAAAGAATTTTATTTTATTTAAACTACAAAATCATAAAAATAAATTTTAATCAGTGAGAATTATAAACAAAATTTAATCCATTATCATTAGAAAACGTCAAAAATAATAAAATGGGTTAAATTATATATAATTACATATTAGTAATATCAAACAAGACATTTAATTACATAATAAAAACATCAAATAGTAATAAATATTTTATCAGTTTGTCATAAAACTTAAATACAAATTTCCGCGCGGACGCGCTGGTTGAAAATCTAATTTGTATTTCAAATTGGCACAAAAAGCTTTTACACATATGGACGTAAGACGATCAACTTTGTTATTGTGTAAAACAGATGGTAAAACAACCACTAAACTTAAACAAACAACAAGTAATAATGTAAAACTACTTATGGAAAATCTTAAGATACTAACCTTAGGGTAATCTTGTTAACATTGTAACTTGATTTCTTGATTTAATTGATTAGTATCCAGTTAGGTTAATGCTTATTCGGATATATGATAAGTTATGAAATGGATACATACTTAAAGGGCTAACTCATGTAAAAGCAGCGGTTTTATACTTTATTAAGAGATTTGGACGACTGGAAAAGCAGTTAAAAATTGTTACGTTCAAGAGATAATTATAACTCGTAACTACCCAAATGCAGTAGTGGTTAAATAATAAACGGAATAACACTCGTATATATTGAGCTCGTAATGGTACCTAGCAATTCAAAAGTTTCTCTACAGCTAAAAAATGAGCATGTAACATATTTATATTTTATATAATTATAAAATATTAAAATTATATTATTATAATAATATAAAATTTATTTTTATAAAATTATATTATTAATTTTTTTAAAAAATCATAGATACATTTTTTCAAAGTTTTATAATATAAATTAAAATCTATATATATATATATATATTGGTATTTCTATTATTTAAATTTAAATTTTTTAACTGAATATTTTTATTTTTTTATTTATATAGTTTTTTTGAAAAATATTTTTTTTATCCTCCGCGAACCGCAAACGCTAGTTGAATCAACTTTTGATTTTAAAGGTTTATAGTGTTTTGAAGCGATTTATAGTGTTTTCTATGATTATTTCTAAACGCCAAAACCGCAAAAGTTGCATCTGCGGGTGGTAGCGGGAAAAACCAGTTATACCTTTAATATGGTTAACATGACTACTCTCGTTTGAGGTATCCATGTCGGGCTGCTGAGGTTGTGGTGCTGCTCCCTGTGGCGATTTCGCTCTAGTCCTGGGATGGCTGAAACACTGGCACCGAGACATCATCTCCACTCTAGCCCCATAATGCTCGAAGTGCGTCCACTACGACCCGCTGGAAAACACCATGGTCGTGAAGTTGGGATCTTTGGGATATGAGGGAAAGCTGGGAGAGATGGATGTGGCTGTGCTGGCTCGTCTTCTGCTGCTGCTGCGACCGGATGGGCTGGTCTGACGCCTCCTCTGCAGCATACTCTGAGAGGTGCCGTGTGGAGATGCTACTCAGCTGGCTGGAAGGCGAGGCGCTCGGGGATCATCAGCAAAGTCTGTCACCTCGTGCGCTGGAGACTCTATCATTCGAGGTCCCTCATCATCCACAAAGGACCCAATAGCATCCCTCCTTCAGCCATTGTGTCCTCGTCAAGGGACCCTCATCCATGTACCGCAGCTCCCTTTCCATCGAGGCTCCCTTGAAGCTAATGCAGAGACAGCTGAAGAGAGGTGTCAAGAGGCTCCTGATTGTCTCCTTCTTCGAGCCAGAACCTGTCCTTTAGGGTCGCCAAGTCCTCAGCAAAGAGAGCCCCCAAGTTCACCGCTGATCGCAAACTGGTGGTCGGAAGACCTCGTCGTCAAGCCCAACCAATTCCCTGACGGAATAGTATAGCAGTGTCAGCTCCTGAACCCTAACCTTGTTTGGTTCCATCTTGCATAACAGAGTGTTATATACCTTATCGTAGTATATCAACCAAATTCATTTTACCAAAAACTTAGCGAATACTAGTCTGACTCGCCTCTTTACTGATTTCATTTCTTTGCATTAAATAAAAGTGCAGGCATTACTTTGGGAGTATCGATCAAGGATATATAGACTCTTACCTCTGCAAGTATCTGAACACACATGTAATCTTCTCTGATTCCTTTCCTCTCTCTCTTCTCACTACAAAGGATTATCAAAGCTTCGGCCACAACATCTGTTAGCGAGTTACCTAATTCTAACAACCAAAAATCTTAAACCTAGTTGAGTCGCAGCTCGATAACAAAAAGACAAAAAAGATATGAGAAACATTTTGATTGAATTCGGACTAAACCTTATGAAAAGGCTCCTTGCGTACCCCTTTCGAGGATCAAGCCGAACGTAGTTCAATTAAAAGAGTGGACCAAGAGACTGAACTGCCATAGCAAGTTCGTCTGGTAATCGAGTGCCAGTCATAGAAACCAAAGCTTGTCGAGAATAAAGATTAGGGTTTCTAAGTTAAATGAGTTCTAGACTCCAAAGAAATCAAAATCATTGAACAAAGATGAAAAAACGTCTCAGTATAACTCTGTTGTTCTAGCCACCTAAGTTCTAAGTTCTTATAAGCTAACATAGCTTCTCTAGGTCTAAATCTTTGGATCCCTTTAGCCCTTAGATTTAATTCTCCTTATGTATGCCTTATGGGTCGGTTCCTCTCCTTATGTATTCATTTTTATCTCGATCTTCATCATTATCTTGGAAACTTGACAATTATCTTTTGATTCCGCAAGATTTATCTTCTTCTGCGAGTAATGATACACCGTCATAACATTGCTGGGCTCAATTTCTTATGAAATTGTAAGTGGGTCGTTAGCCGCGTTCTAGGCCTCTATGGGTAGTATTTCGACTTAAACCATTTCTCCCAAAGAACGTTTAATTATACGACGCCGCTTTAGCTAAGAAGTTCACAATTCTCCTATAGTTTAGAAGACTTTGGCATTGAGTTAATTATGCCGTTTATACGATAACCATGATCTTCATTCTGGAAAACGATTCTTCGTGGTTTTTATCGTAAAGTCCCAACGACAAATCCGATCGAGACAAACGAGGGGTGGATACGCTGAGGTTCAACAGAAGACATAAGATCTGGTTTATTGTTCGTTCCAACTCGTCTTGGGGGCAAGTTGGATTGGTCGGCAATACCATCTTGTTTGGTCCAACTCGCCCGTTCCGGCGAGTTGACCATATTGCTTGGTCCAACTCACCAAACGGGCAATTTGGCAAGATTTCTTGGTCCAAACTCGTCGAAAGTGCGAGTTGACCGTCTGCTTGGTCCAACTAGCCAAATGGGCGAGTTGGCCGGCTTGCTTTCTCTAACTCGCGAATGGGCGAGTTGGACGGCCTGCTTGGTCCAACTTGCCGAACGGCAAGTTGGATGATCGAGCCTTATAGTTGTTTTGTTGCTTCGATGCTTGGGATCTTTTGTCCAATGATTAGAGCAAACTTTCTCGAGGACTTACGGTATAATTTCATATGAAACTTGATTTTGTTTTTCCCGCCCTTATTTTTTTTTAATTATCTCATATTTTCTAAAGAGGACATTTTCCGAAAAGTTCCAGGTATTGATTCCGTCATGAACGATGCTGACCCCAACAGCTAGCCCCCCCAGATATTTAGAATTGTGAGGTTCAAGCGAGCGTTTTGTTGGGTTTGGTAAGTAAGGTGGAATCAATGGTTGAGAAGGTCCGTTGAAAGTGGTCTACTCACCTTTCCAAGAGCGGAACGCAGTAGGATTGGGGCTGCGCCTTGTGAAGGCTGCCTACGTACCTTTTTAAAAGGGATCAAGCTTTTTGTAGTTCGTTCCGGAGTTAAGGTTCTTACTTCCTGTTTTCCCGTGAGACCTTTATGGTTTAGCTGTGTGTCGTGTAAAGATTTTCGGCATGTTGCTGCCAATGGCGTTCTATATTGGTCCTTTTGGGCCTTAAGACCAGCCTCGTAGGCTGTTTATTTTGGCTGAGTGTGGCCGTATTTATGTTTTCGGGACTGAAAGTGTGTGGCTTCGGATCCCAGCCGCCTTGCGACTTTTTTTAATGAATAAACTAGGATTTTTCACTTGAAAAGGAGTTAAAGTAGATTTGGATTTTTTTATAGAGGGAAGGATACAAGTTGTCATCTCGCTCTCAACTCTTTTGCGGATCTTCCTATTCGTCGCTCGTTCGAGATGTTTGAGAAGTTTTCCAAAGTTTTGAGAGCGCTTAGATAGGGACGAAGATACATTCTTTTTGATATTATGCATTGAGACGTTAGAGACCATTGTGTTGGGTTTTGGGGTAAGACCTAGGTTTAATCACGGTGTTAGGGGTGCGATGACTACGTCGGCTTATGTTTCTCGTATTGCTTTCAACCTGATTCCATCCCCGCTTTAAAATCCGCGATATGTTCTCGGCTTATGTGACTTGTATGGTAGGAATCAATCATCTCTTCGGGGACAATTTTTAAGTCCCCAGAAAGTGCTGACCAAAAATTTTGGATTTCTTTTATAGCGATATAACCCCTTGTGTTAGGTGTTCGAGAGCTATCTCTATGAGATGGCTTAGTCTTTTTTAGGACGTTGAGAGTTTGTTGTGATCAGCAACAAAATTATTGGTAGATATTACCAATTTTGAATCTTTGCGAATGATACGTGTTTAAGAAGGTGTGTGTGTTTTATAGTCACGGATGGACTGTTTTCAAAGGGAGTATTCCGTTTTGGAAAGTTTGAACGAAAACAGTTTCTTCGAGCGTCAGAGACGTCTTTCTGTGTCGAAGGTTGATCTTTTCTTTCGTATGCCGCATTTCGTGCTTGAAATGTTCGCGGACTTGAAGATTTGTAGCATCACAAGGGTTTTTTTTAACATTTCGGTACGAAAACATTTTTTTTTTTTTTGCGGATGTTAGCTGCCAAAACTGTTGTTCCTGTTAAATTGTTCGATTTTTAAGCGAGGAATTAGGACCAATGGGTCGCAATAAAATTGACCCTGAGAATGTGCGACTTCCTTCACTTTGCTTTGTGAAGAGTTTCCCCCCCACCCCCGATATTTATTTTGTGTATAGTTAAGGATGTTTCGTATAGCCGTAGGAGCATTGTTACGAGTTTTTCCTTATGTGCCGCTTTTTACTTGTAAAATGTTGTGGGTTTAGAGTAAACTGCGGAGAATATTGAACTTGGTCAATTGTCGACAAGTTTAAGTTTACAGTTAACCGTTTGGTGGCTACAACTAAGTTTTGATATTAAAAATTTATCGTATGATTTCCGATTTAGATTATACGGTAATTATTTGCACTTGGCATTTTTAGACTAATCGTGGATTGTCGTGTTGTCGTTAAGTGATTGGATGGAGCAGTGGTCGCTCAAACATTTTGGCTCGGTCTGAAGGATTTGTTCAGCCGCCTAGCCGAGGACGTTGCTGGTCACGGATTAGACCATGGCACATTCTTGTTAACATTAAGGTTATGTTAGTTTAGAACTGTCCCAAAGAGGATGCCGAAATCCGGTTCGGACTTTATCGGAAGGAGTAATTTTCCGAGCGCCAAAGAGCATTTGTCGAGATTGATTGGCCGAGTTGGATTTTCCGTGCTATGATGGCCAATGGTGTTAGAAACAATTTTTTACATTAGGTATCGGTTGGCACGATGAATGCTTCATATAATGTTTACCTACAATTGTGCGAAAATTGTTTTGTTTTTATATGATGAAGACAAATCCTAAGAGGCTCGATAAACAACCCGTTCGATATGATTGCCTGCTTGAATGGAAACGAGGGAGATGGGAGGCATAAGCCAGCGAGCCGCATGGCTAAAAAATGAGATCTGTTAGATCGTAGTGCGAATAGATAAAGTTTAGTTTTTTTTGTTGAAAGACGATTCATAATAACTTTGTTTTTTGCTATACGCAAATTATCAAAAAACACTTCTCCGTAAGACTTGCTATGTTCATTACCGGAAAGTTTCTTCGCATAACTTGCTGTGGCTATACGAAGGATGTTCGCGCATAAGTTTTACGAGAAGTGAATGCATATAAGTAAATTGAGAATGTCTCTCACATATTACTTGTGATATTTGCGAACGAGGAATGTGTTTTCCGTATTGCGAAGTCGTTTTTCATGAAACCGATCTTGTTTTCTCGTAGGCTCTTCTGTATAAAATGTTATACTTATATGAAATTAATGAATTATCGGTTTTATGAGGCATCACATTTCCTAAATGATTTTGTGTCTACTGCTGCGAGTGTTTGCTTTGTTGAAAGCATTATCCCTTGATGCCGAGACAAAATTTTTTTTGAAAGTATGGGAGTGTACGAGTATAGTATATGTACCTACTCCCCTCCTTTTTTTTACGAAGACGGCCAGCACGATATTTTGAAGGGTTGTGTACATTTTTTCTATCGAAGATTGGGATGATCGACAATCCAGTTCGGTTTAAAGACGACGCTAGGATTGTGACTTGGTGAGTTTGGGGTTGACGACTAGGAATATGTTGGTTTTAAGAAAATTGCTGGGAACAAGTCGGTTTTAAGACGACGTTCGTGTTTCTAGTTTTTCTTTCTTTTAGGAAAGCGAGCTGAGTATGCATGGCAATCGTTTCCCGTTTTTAGAGAGTTTAGATTGGTTTGCAAGATATGCCTTAGTTTTCTCAAAGGTTTGGGGTTCACCTCTTCTCCGTTTTGCCTGCTCATTTCCCTTCCTCTTCTTGTGTCTGTACGCCCCTTAAGAATAGTAAAAGTATAAGTTCTTCCTGGCCGCGTTAGGCTTGAACCTGTCTTGCGGTTTTGGTTGGGTCGATCTATATTTTTTGGTACTGGTGTTTATCCTTTAAAACTTGATATTTATCTTTCGAACTTGACTTTTATCTTTGGTATTGCGCTCAATTTCGTCAAGATCGTATGTGGGCTTTTAGTCGCGTTTACACTTTTTAGGGTTGTTTTTTCGACTTAAGCGTTTTTACAATTTCTTCAAAAGAGTGCCTTAGATACTATGTTAATTTTATAAAAAGGTTCAAATTACTAGTATTGTTGGGGTGACTAAGGTGTTAAGTTAACCGTTGCCGCTTTATCTGATCCATTTGAATTCATACGAGAAAATAAGTCTTCGGGGTTTTATCTAAAGTTCCAAAGGTAAGTACAATCGAGACAAATCAAGAGATGTTTCAATCGAGATTTGAATGAGAACGCAAAGATGGAGGATGGCGAGTAGGATGCCTAAGGGGGCGAGTAGGATGCCCAAGAGGGCGAGTAGGATGCCTAAGTAGGTGAGTAGGAGCAAGCCAAGGAGTTTAGGCAAGTCTTACTTGTTTTTGTCGTAAAATCTCAAAGGAAACTCCAATTGAGATGGAACGAAAAGAGTTTCGATCGAGATTCAAATGAGAACACAAAGGATAAGCTCATCAGGGCTTGCTCAACTCACCATGAGGCGAGTCGGAGGTAATAAATCCAACTCGCCATCGGGGCGAGTTGGACGGTCTAACGTCCAACTTGTTTTGATCGTAAAATCTCAACAGAAATTCTGATTGAGTCGAAATGAAAAGCGTTTTGATCGGGATTAAAGGGAGGACGCAAAGGTTATCCAAAAGACTGGCTTGTTTGGTCTAACTGCGCCCGTTCGGGCAGTTGGACTGGTACATCTCGGACGAACGGGTGAGTTGGACGGCTTGTTTTTGTCCAAATTGCCCATTTGGCGAGTTGGAATGGCTCGTTCGGTCCCAACTTCGCCTGTTCGGCGAGTTGGATGGCCTCATTTGGTCAAACTGGCTGAATGGGCAGTTAGCCCGGCTCGTTTGATCCAACTCACCCATTTGGCGAGTTGGACGGCTCGTTCGGTCCAACTCACCCGTAGCGGCGAGTTGGACAGCTCGTTTGGTCCAAGTCGCCTGTTCGGCGAGTTGGACCGGCTCATTCGGTCCAACTCACCGAATGGCGAGTTTGGAATTGTCCAACTCGGTAGATCCCACTTGCCCATGTTGGCAAGTTGGACTGGGCCGAGTCGAGTTTTGATGGTGTGCTGGTGTGGTCGTTTCATAAATGTTTTTAAAAAAAAATCTATGTAAGTTGTATCATAAAATGCTAACTCGTTTCAGCTTTGCGAACAAATGTTCCATATGATATTGTCGAGTTTGATTTTAGGAAAACTGTTTCGGAAAATGTTGTTGAGCTTTAATTTATGAAAGTTATTCCGAAATGTTGTGAGTTTTAGTTTACGAAAGATATTTCGTAAAATGTTGTTGAGTTATTTTACGAAAGTCGTGATGTAAGCGTGTTTTCGTGTTTAAGGCTGTACGAGAGCCGTTTTTATGGAAAACTCACGTTTTAGCCTCTGAAACTTTTGTTGTGATGAGCTTAATTATCGGGAGTCGACTTAATTGGAGATTTTCTCGTTTCCTGGAGATTGATCCGAGGGGATTTTGAATACTTTTTCCGAAGTTAGTTTAAGTGACAATCATCAAGAATTCACTGAATTTGTCACGTAGAGTTGAAGCTTGACTTTTTACGAATTATTAGGTTGCAGAAAACGTTTTAGAAGTGAGGGATACTATCTCTCGTTTTTACTTAGCTTAGATTTCGTCAGCCATTTTATGTTTCGAGTGATTCAATAGATATCAACTTCATTTCTTCAAAAATTGTTCGGAAGAAGTACATCAGTGGGGGTTGTGTGCCTGATTGCTGTGCTTCCTTTCCATGTGAGTAATCTAGTGTTTCTCTGCAATTTCTAGGAGATCAAGTTTTATTTTTCCGATTTTTTTTCGAAAAACGTCTTTTGGTCAAACCCTTATGCGCTGAGATTTTTCCTACTCGGTAATAAGACAAAATTTACGGGGTTTGATAGATTTTATCGTTTCCCTTTCTGTTTAGTTAGAGAAATCGCGAGCTCGTTTTGTTGCTCTGCATGTGGCGAAAAGTCGCGACTAGGTTTTCGATTTTTCAAGCACTGCGGCGTTTGCATAAGCGTTGGCAATGGGAACAGTCACTACTGGAGTTGTTTTACCAGCGTTGTTGCGAGCTACGGTATTGTCTTTCGTATTTCCGGAAATTTTTTTCGATCTAGCGTTTTGTGGCCATGAGTTAGAGTAATCCGACCCCCCCCCTCTCCTTCTAGCGCCAAACTGTGGGAACCAAAATTCACAATGCAAATTCCGTAAATTAAGGAAAGTCAAGAAACCCTAACTTTCCCTGAGGTCCTGGATTCTCTGTGAGAGCCAACGACAAGTAATCGAATAAACGTGGAAAGTATGAAAAGATAACAAAATGGATCTACAAAAAAGTAGATCTTATTTCGAATCCACTTAAGAGCGTTGCGATCATTAAAAGGATTATCAAAGCTTCAGCCGCAAGAGCTGTTAGCGAGTTACCTAGTTCTTGCAGCCAAAGATGATAAACTTAGTTGAGTCGCAGCTCGATAACAAAAGACGAAAAAGATATGAGAAAACCTTTTGATTGATTTTGGACTGAACCTTGTGAAAAGCTGTCTACGTACCCCTTTCGAAGATCAAGCCGAACGTAGTTCAATTAAAAGAGTGGACCAAGAGATCAAAATTCCGGAGCAAGATCGTCCGGTAATCGAATGCCAGTCATAGAAATCGAGCTTGTCGAGAATAAAGCTTAGGTTCTAAGTGCAATGAATTCTAAAGTCCAAATAAATAATATCATTGAACAAAGATGGAAAAAAAATCTGAGTATAACTTGTTGGTCTAGCCACCTAAGTTCTAAGTTCTTATAAGCTAACAGAGCTTCTCTAGGTCTAAATCTTCGAATCCCTTTCGCCTTAAGATTTATTATATATTGCCTTCTGGGTCGGTTACTCTTCTTTTTTCGCCCAGGTCGACTTATCGTTTCGCAGAAACATTCCTTTTTATCTCGATCTTCATCATTATCTTGGAAACATGACATTTAGCTTTCGATTTTGCGAGAATTTATCTTCTTCTGCGAGTAAGGATACGCTTTCATAATATTGATGGGCTCAAATTTCGTATGAAATTGCAAATGGGTCCTTAGCCGCGTTCTAGGCCTCTTTGGGCCATATTTCGACTTAAACGTTTTTTACGATTTCTCCGAAAGAACGTTTAATGATACGACTTCTCTTTAATCTAAGAAGTTCACACTTCTTGTATAGTTTAGAAGACTGTGGCGTTGAGTTAACCGCTGCCGTTTATACGATAACCATGAACTTTATTCAGGAAAACGAGTCTTCGTGGTTTTTATCATAAAGTCCCAACGACAAATCCGATCGAGACAAAACGATGGGTGGATCCACCGAGGTTCAACGGAAGGCATAAGATCTGGTTTATTGTTTGGTCCAACTTGCCAAATGGGCCAGTTGACCATCTTGCTTGGTCCAAATCGCCGAACGGGCGAGTTGACCATCTTGCTTGGTCCAACTCGCTGAACAGGTGATTTTGCCGGATTGCTTGGTCCAACTCGCCGATCGGGGCGAGTTGACCGTCTTGGTTGGTCTAACTCACCGAATGGGCCTGCTTGGTTAAACTCGCCGAACGGGCAAGTTGATCGTCTTGCTTGGTCCAACTCGCCGAACGGGCAAGTTGATCGTCTTGCTTGGTCCAACTCGCCGAACGGGCGAGTTGGATGATTAAGCCTTACAGTCGTTTCGTTGTTTTGATGCTTAGGATCCGTTTGTCTGAGGCTTAGGGCAACCTTCTTCGAGGACTCTACGATACCGAATTCATATGAAACTAATTTTGTATTTCCCGCTCTTCTTTTCTTTAAAATATTATCTCCGCTTTTCTAAAGAGGATATTTTCCGGGAAGTTTTAGGCGTTGATTCCGTCGTGACCGATTTTGACCCCAACAAAAATGAAAGAAGTTTGTAACTTTCCAGAATTGATGTGGGGTTGGACGGTTTTTGGAAATTGATTGCATCTTGGTATTCCCGGGAAACAATTCTTCTAATTTTGAGCTCTCCTGAAAGATAAAGAGTACCACCTTTAAGCCCATGATTTATTTTGTAAAAGGACGCTTCATGGTGGGCTGCAATTCACTTCTAAGAGCTGATACACGCAAATGGATTGGGTGGGAAACCTCCATTTGTAAAATCCATACTTTATGGTCCGAATAGATATTAGGATGATTCTACTTGAATTGAAATCGTGTTGAATTTCTAATCCATGAGAACTGGTTTCATGGCGAAAAGTCCTCCTGGTTGTAAGATATGGCATTTTGAGTGCACAGACATCCTGGTTGGTGCCTTGGTTGGTTGAGTGGAGAGTTGGGTTGACCTCTGGTTCAGCTGCTGGTTGATGACTGCACCACGAACCCATATATATTTTATAGTTATCTTCACCTGTCCAAAACCCTTTGTCCAAGGAAACCATGGATATGGACATTTTTCATATCAATAAGTGCAACTTTCATTTACTTGTAATTGCACTTGTTACTTTTCTTCTAAGGCATAAACTTGCTCCCAATGTTTATTATCTTGCTTTTTCTCCAAGATATACACTTTTTCTACATGACTCCAACCAGTATCTTGACTCCACATAGTCTTCACCACTTAGCACGCCTCTTGCGTCAACGACTACATCAGCGTGTACGTCAGTGACTACATTAAAGCAGACTATTAACATTTACAAGTTTGTTCTTGCATATTCACAAAATACATAGGTTGTCCAAAAGGACAGCTTTCAGTGAACACACTGTGGGTTTTTCTCCCTGCCTTTGTCGCTTATTTTGCATGTCTTGGTTCCATTTTCTTTGCGGCAAGTATGTATGAGGCATGACTTTTTAGGATCTACAAGTTCAAGTACAATTTGAAGCATTCTGGATACTATGGAGCTATTTGAAGATGTAAACAAAATAAGTAGAAGTCGGACGTGATTTGGAGTCAGTGTCAATCGACACCACCCTTGGGTGTCGCTCGATATTCATGTGTTTTGGGCAAGCCGAAATAAATATCAAGAATTGCACTTTGGCCTAGAAATTTCAAGTATTTCTAAAGAAGCCCATGAACATGTTTTAACCTATATTTAGTATTTTTCCATCTACTGTTTCGACGACACTTTCTCTTACTCTTAGAGAGATTTGGAGCTAAGATCAAAGACTCCTTCAAAGATAAATTAGAACTCCAGCA
Source organism: Moricandia arvensis (assembly GCA_905132765.1). Taxonomy (NCBI): domain Eukaryota; kingdom Viridiplantae; phylum Streptophyta; class Magnoliopsida; order Brassicales; family Brassicaceae; genus Moricandia; species Moricandia arvensis. Next base: position 18,340 of record CAJHQP010009349.1, read on the forward strand.
TTCTTATTTATTTATTGGTCAGTTTATTAATTCATTGATTAAGTTTTCCATGATTATGGCTAAGTAATCAACTTGTTAGATTTAGAATTTCTAAGGCTTAATATCAAATTGCTGATCATAGGATGGCAAGGGTTATTCATAGAATTCTACACCATGATTGCTTATGATGCTTGTTTCTAGAGTAGCTAACTAGAAGCTTGATCATAGGATAATTATGACAGAAGAGAGTGCAATCAATACCTGAACCTAATCATGAAGGACTCGATACTATTCACAACAAAAGTTGGCCTAGGAATTTAGTTGAACACATTCAAATCTGAGCTAATGCTTGTTTGATTCTAAGTTCGTAACGAGAGTTGGTGTTTGATTATAGTTAGACATCTGAAATTCGAGTTCTAGAATCGTTCCTAATAAACCATTGGCACCTATTTATTGCAGTTTGAATCTTCTGTTTGGTTTCCCTAGATGTAATGCTTTCTCATTTGTCAAACAAAACCGAAATAATTACTTCTTTTTTATTTGTTTCATTATTTTGGATTAGCTCAGCTGGAAACTGTTAGTATATTGTGTGATCCTCAATCCCTATGGATTTGATCCTTAAGTACTACAGTGATCCTCTTATTTTGAAAGAGTGGATTAAGTTAATTTAAACATATCAGCAACCCAATTTGTTGTACTACAGAGGTGCATGATTTGAAATTTCCGCCTATGGTTAACAATATGAACCAGAACTAGAGTACACCCTTTGTGCCAAAACCAAGTGTCTTCAATCAGGGGTATCAGAACAAGAAAAAATTCCAAGGGAACAATTACGAGATCAATGATTTTCAGAAAAAGCAACATTATGAACATTTCAAGTCTAAGGGGAATGCATCTTTATCTCAGTCCTCTCAAGACAGTGAGATTAAGTAAATGTTGAAAAGAAGGTCGAAAACATGTATGGAGATCTGAATGGGAAATTCGAAGCTTTTAACACTCATATGAAAGTGTTGGGGGACACATGTTGCTGAGACTTCATCAGCGAATAGAGCGCCACCAGATATATTACCTGGAAACCTGAGAAAAATCCAAAAGACTATGCGAATGAATAAACCTGAAGAGTGAAAATACTGTTAAAACTTGAGGAAGCTAGAGGGAGATCGATCCAAGGGACAAAAGATCGATTGAAGTTCAATGGCAATGAAATTCAACATTCAGAAAAATACTAAAGAAGCCCACCATAGATGCATATACATTTTGGGGGGATACGTTGAGAAAAATGATTGAGGAGTTTGTAAAGGAGCTTTACAATGTGGATTCCCTAATTGCATTAAATCAAATAAGGAATGAGTTAGGCTATCTTGATATGATGCAACTAGGTTTTGCTGAAATCTTAGACTGGAGCGAGCTGAAAACTCCAAAGATTGAGCCCGAAGAACTTATGTTGGATTGAGGTATGATTTCTTGGTTCCTAAATAAACATATCATGTTATTATCAGGGCTAGCCAGAATAATGCTGAGACTGCCTTGCTTCTTTCAAAGTTGCTAAAGCATAGAAAAACATAGGGGCATCTTGATGATATTACATGTATATCTTCAGACCTTTGCATTCCCATGATTCACTTCTAGATCATATCCAAAACCTTCATTAAGCACCAGCGAAGGCTCAATCTTAAGATCATGGAGGTAGTGAAGAAAGAAATTCTCAAGCTGTTGGGAGAATGTGTGAACTATCCGATCTCAGATAGCACTTGGGTGAGTCCCTAACAAATGCGTTATCATTGTGATCACCAACGATAAGTATGCACTGATCCCCACCGATAAGTATGCACTGATCCCCACCAGAACGATTACAGTGCACATGATGTGCATTGATTACCAGAAATTGAACGCAAATACTCGAAAGAATTATTTTTCTCTTCATTCTATTGATCAGATTCTTGAGAGACTTGCTAACCATTTTTACTATTGTTTCTTAGATGGTTATTTGAAATGCTCAAGTTATCCCTAATGAGCTACTCTGCAAATTCAGAGATGTAGGGATCGAATCCACAAATATACTAGATCACTCAATAGATTTTAGTTTCAAATTAAGCTAAACAAGTATGAAGGCAATAGAAGTCAAAAGTCATAAAGTACAAAAGTTGTAAGTTCAGATAGGAAAACGCTAAAATCAAGAAAGTTTGAAGATAAATCAGAATTGCAGATAAACGAATTGATAAGGGTTTAATTAAGAACTGTCCTTGAACTCAAAGCACAACAATCAAATCAATTAGCTTTTGTTGCAGATAATATTTATGTATAGATCTTATAAGTAAAAATATCTTTGCAACTCTATTAGTTCAGAAAAGGATTAAGAATGAATTTGATAAGTTAAAAAAATACCTAAACCAAATTTCTTTGCAGATTTGTATTTTGCTCATCTAAGATTAATTCAGAAAATCAATAACACTTTCATGTCTACCAATTATCCTAAGAATAAATTTCAGGTTATCAATCTAAAACTATCTTTAAGAAAAAATCCATATGAAGAATAAACGGCCTTACACATATATATGGAACCAGGTTAGCAATAAGGTTAAGGTCCTTTTTCATAAGGCTGTCACTGTGGAGGGATAAATTGCAATCTAGAACTTCTATAACGACAACATTAAGCTTCATCCAGACACCAACCCAATGGTGTTTTTCTACGTTGAAGAAAAGTACATCCAGTCCAGCATATTGTGTGACTGAGCTTTGGATCCGAAATACTAAAGGATAGGGTCATCAATTTTCAGATGCGCCTGGTCCTTCAATGTAGTCTTCAAAAATTTGGAATGATTCTTCATGAAATATAGCTAGGAAGTAGCTGTCCGAAACAACGACTTTATTAAGAAGTGCATTTTTGCTTGCGCTTAAGAAGTGAACTTTTGTTAGGTGTAAAAGGGCATCCATAACCTGAAGCCATGAAATACAAGTTAAAATACTGGAAACTAATGGAAATATGATATCTATGATTCATGTATGTAAGTGTGTTTTTTCCTTAGGGAACATTCCCCTATGTTGAAAATTTCCTCCATTTAATGAAACACCATTAGAGGCGGTGATGTTCCTACGACATAGGCAATTTACGTGTAAAGTAATTGTTTACAGTTTAACACTAAATTTTAACCTACAATAAGAAATATAATATGGTGCAAAAGAGTTAGTATTCTTGGCTTGGATGGTATAGTAATAACCCTCACAACCGGATAGGAATTTGTTCGAAGAAAAATCTCGCTCGACCAGTTTGGAGATGGTCCAACCATAATTAGAATAAAATCAACCAAGTAAGCTAATGACTCAACGGGATTTCCTAGTGGTGTAATGACTATCTTATGATAGTTCTCGGTCGAGTGTTTTATGATAAGGTCATGTATTAAATATTATGGTCGAGTGTATATAAAGTTGGCATGATATTTTCTGAGAGCAAGACGAGAGCCAAAGGAAAAAAAAGATTTGGTAAAAAAATTGTTCAGAACTTTATCGAGCAATCTTCCTAAATAATTATGACGCGTCATGCTACTTCATATTCTCAGCTGCACTGACCAGCCAACACCAAGTACACATGAAATTACACGCTCCTGTCATGCTTGCGCTTCTGTAGTAAATGGCACATGACAATCACAGCGCGCATGGCTTGCTTGCTGCTCAGATTTATATAAAAGCAATCATCGTGCGCTGCGAAAAGCTTTCTTGCTAATGAGGGAAAGACCTGTGAGTAGATTTGCTGCGCTGTGGACTGCTGAAGCAGGAAGCCAACGCTGCTCCTCTCATCCAAGCTTAGTAATTGCAGATAAAACCCTCAGGTGACAGTAACCACAGCCCATATTTAACGGCCTTCTCAGCTGCTTTGGTCGTTTTGTTGCTGAACACAAAGACAGAAAATTCAGAGAGAAACATCAGTGAGATAGGAGAGAAAGAGTGAGAGACAATATCAGAGAAAATTAGCACAAGACCTTGGACGATCTCTGCCTTACATGCCTCTAGCTAAGTTCCTTTCTGTGTAGAAGCAATCGAGAAGGTGAAGTATCCAGAGAAAACCTAGGTCTATATTCTGTCTCTGTGATGAACAGATTTTGATTTCTGTTTTAAAAAACAGTTCAGCCGCTAGTCAGTTTAAAGGGCATGCATCATCGGACGTTCTGTATGTGCCGTCAGTGTTGTGTGAGCTTCATCTTCCTTCCTCAGGCATGTTTGATCAGAATCAGATCTGTTTAGTGATTTGTTGCCATGGATCATTTGTTTAAAGCTTTCTACGGTTGCAGTTTTTCTTTCATCTGTCAGGAATAAATCAGTTACTGGAATTGTTGTGCTGCATGATGCTTATAAACTGAGAATGAATATAATATTAACTGAGCTGATAATGCGTCTCACTTCCCTGAAGGTAACTGATAAATCATTCCTGAAGCCAAGACTAATAGGCAACTGATTAAGTTTCTTCTTCAGA
>CAJHQP010009350.1:0-22780 GCA_905132765.1 Moricandia arvensis
GAAACTTTCTCGTTTTAATAAAAAGAATACAAAATGAACACACCCACCACCGCGCTGGGTTTTTTTGGGGGGGGGGGGGAATGAAACAATCTTCACGCTGCATATTTGCATGTAACCATCTCATTTACATTACCATAGAGTTGTAAACCTATTAAACCAATAATTTTTTTTACCTTTTAGCCTAGCTATGACACATTCTTGTTTTGGTTTACATGAAATTCGCGACTAATTTAATAAATAACTAGATCTTGACCCGCGCCCCCGCGCGGGTGTTTGATTTAACTTGTGTTCAACGTAAACTCATAAACCGCTAGTTTTATAAAAAACATTACATGTATATTTTTATGTTTTGTCATTTACATATAGAGTAAAATATATTATATTATAATATAAATGTTTGATAATAATATTTTCTACATAATATTATATTAAATTTTATAAATTTGATGCAATTTGATGTAATTGTCCTATTCATATATTAATTTGTTGTTTTTTTTTTGTTAATTTATTTTAAAATGAAACAACATACTAAAAATAAATTAAAGATCAATATATGAATATCGATTTGGTTAGATAAGCTTTGGAATTGTAATTATTTAATATAAATTTATTTTAAATGCAGTGAGAGAATCTGTAAATAAAAAGAAATACAAAAGGAAGTATTTAATTTATTGTAAATGCAAAGGCTAAATTGTAAATAACATAAAGTATTTTTATACTACTATCCATGTTTCCAAACAAATCTCATTTCTATTGTTATCCATGTTTCCAAACAGTACCAAAAGGTACTTCAGTTTTAATAATATAGATTTGTGTAAACATATGAATCTTTGGGAAGCTTCTCTTTATTCATTAGGCGATGATCTCGTTTCTCCTACAGTCTCGAAGTCTTAAACTTGCAACATCACCTTCATATTCCACGTCGCAACATTCCACTTTTCTGCCTAGAGACAGAACAAACAATCAACCCTATAATTACTTTAGATTTAATGGTGGAATTAAATAAAAAAAATGTTAGATAAAAGATATTAATACAAAGTAAGATGCATATTCACATGGTGAACAAACCTGTCTTGGAGTTTTGGGTGAGAAGACTCTGATCAAAGCAAGAGGATCAGCAGAGATATTACCAGAGACGGAACAAGAAGTCATGTTTCTAATAAACTTCCTTGTGTAAGAAGTAACAACTGATCCATCATTCTTTTTTTCAATCGACTCAAAGAAGAACCAGTGAGGAGCTTCACATGGATTTCTAGACACCCTTCTTGTGTTAAACATGTAAAATGGAGGCCGTCCTCGGCGCCAAGGAAGGAACGTCTCAATGGGAAGCTTCAAGTAGCTGCGTGGGAATATCCTCTCGTAGATATGAACAGAATATCCCCACGAGACCGAGAAGGTCCAGTTACTTGCTCTAACGTGGCATATCGACTGTTGTAACATCCGTGATTGGTCCACGTTGGCTGCTTTCATGATATGAGTGACTGAGCCGGGACGGTCCATGCCAGGGAAAAGCGGTGAGACGACATCGAAGTGGTGGAGGCTGACAAGAGGAGCCGTTGGTTGAGACGAGAGTATGCCTGATATGTCACCATATAGATCCATCTATTGCATGTAAACAATATACTTTTTGTTAAATTCCATGAACATGTGAATCTCTGGAGCAATGCCAGTCTGATATTTTTTGTATCCTTATCTTTTACAATTAAGATTATTATATAAAATTGTGATGTTAAAAACGATCGGTTCTTTTGTCTATGCTTTGGACCGGACCTGCTTTGGATATGACGAATGAGAAATATGTTGACATACCTGGTGAAACCCTTTCTCAAGGGTAAGATCAACGCCCAAATCAGCCATACAAAGACTTTGTATCTGATCTACTGCCCAAATGAAATGATACCTCTCAACACATTCGTCCAGTTTTACAACCAAAGCCTCCACCAGGGCATAACTTAAAGCATATCCTCCTCCTCCAAATCCCATGCCAAACGATAAGCGATCGTTTGACTTTATAGTCTCCGAGTTCATTCCGATGTAATGTTTGCTCTTGTGGTCGTATTTTGACAATACATCCACTAAGTTGTCTACGAAGAAAAGAGTATCATCATCACCCGTCACATACCTATTCATTTTGGACATGGTCTATGTTAGATCACAAAACTTTTCTAGTATCATACACAAAACAAACATATTTTCCATCGAACCTATGATTCTATAAACTCATACTAGGCTACTATTAGGTGTTCTAAAAGTTTTAGCCAATATGTTAACTACTCGTTGCTAAGATCTAACTATTTATATATGTATAGCTAGCATATGTTACGTACCATCTCACACCCTCGTCCATGAGCCTGTAAGTCTCGAGAATAGCTCTATAAAACCGCGTGTGCCTTGGGTTTCGGAGCTTCGGGTAATATCTTAGTTTCTTGACGTCTTCACTGACTCTAAACGGCGGGAAGGTCGGAGACCAAGGTAGTAACTCTCTGGACGGCTCCACGTCCATGAAGATATTGCCTCGTGTCACGTTTGGTCTCCACCATGATTCTACGTAAGTTCTTCGCTTCTTCCACGTACGTGGGCTCCCCACCAATACAAACATCAAGTGGTTCAAGTTTGTGGCAGTCTCCTTAGGCGGCAAGAGCCTCTCCTCATGACGTTGTATAGTGAAAGATTCTGAAATGGTGTAGGTTTGGTTGAAGAAGACGAGGGTTAAGAAGATTGCGACGATGCCTAAGATCACGAGATATTTGTATAAGCTGTTTGTGTGGTATCTTGGAGACGACATTGTTTTTTCTCGACAAAGTGGAGACGACATTGTTCACGAGTCATTGTACCATGTAATGCCGTATAAGTAAGTATAGCTATAACTTTTATTAGAGACGTGATTAATTGGAAACTTTTAATTTTATTTCTTTACTTGTCTAACACTAAAACAATATTGTCAGTCATTCAAAGTGAACTCTATGTTGATCTAATGTTACAAAACTAGAATTAAGATTGTAATTGATAGTGACACTAGTATGTATGTATAATTATATACGATATTTAGGGCATGATTATTGCAGGTTTCTTAAGCTGGGTTTCTTAGAAAAAGTTAAGAAACTGTTTCTTAGTTTTCTTAAGAAAAGTTAAGAAACTGTTTCTTAAAGTACAGTTTTAAGAAACAGTTTCTTAACTTTTCTTAAGAAAACTAAGAAACAGTTTCTTAACTTTTCCTAAGAAACCCAGCTTAAGAAACCTGCAATAATCATGGCCTTATAACTTTGACCAGTAAAGTAGATGTTACTTTTTACTAACCAGTTTCGTTTGCCTTGTCGTGTAGAGTACTATCAGTGTTCGGTCACTAGTCAATTTGACGATGTATAAACGTATAAGTTATAAGATTTTTAATGTTTCTGTTGTACGTGTCAAACATTAAAAAGAACCTTGGTTAAAAAGGGAAATTAGAAGAATTAAACAAACTACGCAAAATATGAAATACCAAAAAAAAAAAAGAAGCAAATTGGTTAGAGCAGACAGTCAATTTATACAGCAATTGGTATGTGATTTAATCCAGACGTGAACTATATAGATGTGCCGTTTAATACGTAATTAATTAGCAGGTATGAGGTATGTAATTATTCTACCCTTGCTCAAACATTTAGAACAAAAGCAGCAACATCTTAGAGCAACTCCATTGTAGAATATCTCAACTCTGGAGGTGATAAAAAAAGTATCTCAACTTTGGTAACTCAACAATAAAACATACAAAAAATAAATATATAATACTGAGATACTCATCCAAAGTACTTTAAAATATTTTTTGGATGGATATCTCAACATCTGAGATAGTCATTTTTTTTGTTGGATTTTGTGAGATACCAAAGTTGAGAACCAATTGATAATGGTGTTTTAAGTCTATATCTTCCATGTTTCTTATTTCTCTTTATTCTTCGGAGGATATCTTTTTTTAAGTATAAAAATTATTCATAACTACATCAAGTGCTTCTACAAGTTTGAGATTTTTGTAGCTAAGGTATAAATACATGAAACTTCGTCGGATCAAAGAATCGAAAGAATTGAAAGATCGAAGGAATGAAAGAACCAAACTGATAAGCTTCAACTCTTAGAGTATAGCATGGGTCCACTGTTTTCTTAAGAACTCAGTTCTTAAAGTTTTTCTGCGAGAGCCAGTTTTTAAGAAATTCTTGCACTGTTCGCGAGCCCCACTGACATGTGACAGCCCGCAATTGATTCTTCTTTTTTTTTTAAAAAAAAAAAAAAAAACTAAGAACCTTTAAGAGCATCTTCAACCCAAACAACCCTCTTAGGTTGCTTATTTTTTTTTTCTTTTTTTTTATTTAAAAAAAAAAATTAAAAACGAACCACTCACGGGCCACCATGTGTCAGTGGGGCCCGTGAACAGTGCAAGAACCATGGCATGAAGGTTGCTTATTTAGACCATCTCCATCAGTTAAGGACCCCATAGGGGTCCTTAACTTTTTTTTTTTTTTGATTTTTAAAAAAAAAAAAATTAAAAACCAACCAATCGTGGGCCGCCACGTGTCAGTGGGGCCCACAAAACAGTGTAAGGACTGGTCCTTAAATTGGGATTTTTAGGAGTGGTCCTTAACAAAAGTGGTGGGGTCCACCACCACTTTTTGCTAAGGAACCCACTAAGCACCTCCCAATGGAGGTGCTCTTAAGCCATATAAACAAAGTTGTTTATGTTGGAGTTGATGATTTTGATAAAACCAATGGCAAGAACCCTTGCTTAATCATGCTCTAAAGGGTTCTTACGGATAATGATGCTCTTATAAACCAGTGCTCGCAGCTTTCCTAAAATTTGGTACCCTCTAAGGCTCGGAATGAGATTTATTAAAAATTGGTGTCCTCAAGGCTCAGACATTGTATTCTAAATGTATAATCAGTAGCTTCAAAACATTACTATATAATAAGTATCATAACAACCATATTGTCCCTAATTGTATGGGTAAGAGTTCGAAAAATATTGTGAATTTAAGAAGCAACAAACTATAGCTGGTACATGGTAGAAAATCGGGTTATTCAATCCAAATTTTGATCCAGTTTAGGTTCAGTTTTTTTGATATACCAATTTATAAAAATTAAGTACCATATTAAAACTATATTTATTTTGGTTTATATACTGTTAAGTTTGGTTGATCCCGTTTTATGCCAAAAACCGTAATTAGATATTTTAATGGTATTTTGTCAATTTAAATTTACATAATTAAAAACTGAATTATCATATAATACTCTAATTTTAAATAGAATATTTTATGTTTTATTTAACTATTAAAAATATTTAGTTAAATTAAAATGTAATTTTATAAAATAGAAATAAGAAAAGTTAATTATATCATAATACTGTTAAATAACTAAATTTTGAGAAAATTGTTAATCAATTTATTTGGTTCATTTGATCTGATTGTCCTAACCATAGTTATATACTTCGATTTTTCAAAAATAACATTCATTCAGTTTATACATATTACCAAATTTGTATTTTCTTTTCTTTATTTTGATTTAGTTCTGTATTAGTTGGTGTTTTACCAGATTGAACAACCCCACCTCTAATAGAAAATAATATAGTTGGAAATAACTGCATCTCCATCTATATTTTCTTGTTGGAATAATATTATTGGACACATTAACATATCAACTTACATGAAGAAAAAATCAGCGTAGTAGCTAAATGCGTAAAACGGCCAAAAATAAATATCAGAACAAAGATTAAAACCAATATTAATATTTCTGATGTCCATTATTCATTAGGCGATGCTTTCATTTCTCCTACAATATCTCGAAGTCTTATGTAAATATTTATCAGATAAAAGCTAAAAAATTACAGTTTACCAATATTTAATATTTCTGATGTCCATAATTCATTAGGCGATGATTTCGTTTCCCCTACAATCTCGAAGTGTTATGTTTGCAACATCTGCACCCCCATATTCCACGTCGCAACATTCCACTTTTCTCCCCTATAAACAAAGCAATGAATTTTACGTTTTTCGTCAAAAAAAAAACAAAACAATGAAAATAGCGAAATAATATCACTTTTAATAGCGAAATAATAATAATTTTTTTTTTGTTAAAAAAATAATAATAAAATTTATAGTGATTTTTTTTTTGTAACCAACAGCAAAGTCAAATTCTCAAATATAGCAAAATCGTTGAATGCTAGTGATTTTTTGTAACATGTTAGTGTATGAATAGTGAATGTGAGAACAAATCCTAATTTGAGTTTTGATAAATAGTTTTTCTTAAGTGGTTATAAGTGTTATTTTTATATTATTTGACATCATTAGTAGAACTCAAGAACGAACCTGTTTGGGAGTTTTGGGAGAGAAGACACGGATCGAAGCGAGAGGATCCGCAGAAACATTACCAAAGGAGCAAGAACTCATTTGTCTAGGAAACTTCCTTGTGTAGGAAGTAACAACTCCTCTGTTCTGATCTTGCTCAATCGAATCAAAGAAGAACCAGTGAGGAGCTTCACATGGATCTTGAGACACCCATCTCGTGTTAAACATGTAAAGTGGATGCGGTCCTTCGATCCAGGGACGGAACGTCTCGATGGGAAGCTTCAAGCGGCTGCGTGGGAATATATTCTCATAGATATGAACAGAGTATCCCCACGAGACCGAGAGGGTCCACTTACTTTCTCTAACGTAGCATATCGACTGTTGAAGCATCCGTGATTGGTCCACGTTGGCAGCTTTCATAATTTGGACGACTGAACCGGTGCGATCCATGCCAGGGAATATTGGTTCGACAACTCCAAAATGGTGGAAGCTGACAGGAGGAGCCGTTGGATGGGACGAGAGGAAGCCTGATATGTCACCGCGCAAATCCAGCTGTTGCATGTCAACCAAATACTTATAACAATTTTCTTGCGCATGCTTTTTTTTTTGTAACACGAGATAGAATTAAAATAAATGGCCTCAGGCCCATGTTCAGCCTGCTACAGGCCCAATCACTACAACAAAAAAGGAAATTTCTGACGGATATTTTTGACCGATTTTTTTTCGTCAGAAATTTCCAACCGTTTTCTAACGGAGTATCAAAAAAATAAAAGTCGTCAATAATCCGTCAGAAATTTCCAACCGATTTTTTCCGTCAGAAATTTTTGACGGTTTTCTAATGGAAAACCAAAAAAAAATAAAAACCGTTAAAAACCTGTCAAAAATTTCCAACCGATATTTTTTCCGTCAAAACTTTCCAACCGATTTTTATTCCGTCAAAAATTTCCAACGGATCTAGGCGGTTAGAAATTTCCTTTAATTTTCTTAATTTTAAAACATTTATAAATTTAAACTCTAAATTCCAAAATTAAACCCTATATCCATAAGCTAATAATCCATCACTTTTCATACTTAATCTCAAATTGTAAGCTTGAACTTATTTTATTTATACTCCAAACCTCATAATAAACTTAAACCTCATATAAAAAATAAAAAAAATAAAAAAAACACAAAACCTTATGTTCTCATATAAATCTTATTGTTCTCACCAAACCTTAAATATAAACATAATCTTTATCACATTCAACTTCATCACTTTCTAGCCAAAGATGCTTCTCATTGGCCAATTTAGAGAGTCAAGGATCACAATCTTCTACCTTTGATTAAATATCATCCTACGGTTATAAGTTAACCTATTTGTTTTCTTTTATTTCCTTTTTCTTTTTTCTTTCTTTTGTCTTTCTCTTCTTCGTTTTCCTTCTGTTTGTCACAGCATCACTTTCCAATATTTTTAGATCAGAAACAGAGGTCTTCTCAGCGTAAACGAGCATGGGTTGGGATTTGTGTTGAGTCTTGCTCCGTCTCAATTAACCAGAGTTCCTTCTTCAGATTCAAGGCAAGGGTTTGGGTCAGATTCAATAAAGACGAGGGGTTGGGTCACAGATGATGTCGGAGCTTCGTCGCCTTTGGATTGGAGATTCTCTCAGGTATTCCTCATCCATTCAGTTTGTGCTTCTCTTTTCGCTCACCATTAGAGATTATGATTGTAGATCTGTGTGTATTCCTAATTTATATATAATCTATGCAGTTTGAGATGGAGAAAATCATAAGACAATGAGGAAGTTGTTGGTTCAGAGATGTGCCGGAGTCGGAGCTCTTCCGTTGTCACCAGGCCGTCTCGATCTCACCGTTGTCACCGGTCTCGAGCATGACGGAATCGCAAAAGAAGAAGCTTTGTTGTTGCTGCAGTCGGAGTGTCAGAGTCAGAGCTCTGTCGGAGTCGGAGACGGAGACGGAGATGTGCCGTCATCACGGGTACTCGAGCGTTGAAGGTGCGGTGGAGGAAGACGACTGGAGGAGGAGGAGGGCTTAGATTTAGTTTTTTTTTTTCGTATTTTTTGTATTTATATTTATATATTTACGTATTTATTTTCTATTAATTATATTTTTTTGTTTTTTTTTTAATAAAATATTTTTATTTTCTGACGGGTCTTCCCGTTGGAAATTTCTGACGGTCTTGTATCGATTGGAAAACGGTCAGAAATTTCCAACCGATTTTTGACCGTAAAAAAATTTCTGACCATATAGAACTGACGGTCATTTCCGTCAGAAATCGGTTGGAAATGACTTTTTCCAATCGATTTTTGACGGAATTGACTGTCGGAAATGACTTCTTTTCTTGTAGTGAATACAGAAGAAGCTAGCGAGTGTTTTGCCAACGAGTCGGCTTCACAATTAGAAAGACGAGAGAAATGAGAGAAAGAGATAGCGATGAAAGCAGAGGCGATTTGCTGGATATCCCTGACGATACCATAGATCTCCTTGACCTGCACATCGTTGTTGATAGCTCTGATGAGCGTTGAGTTGTCAGAGAACATCTTGAGATTCGAGACCTCGAGGTTCACTGCGGATAGGAGTCCCGAACGGAGAGCCAGAGCTTCTGCGATTAGGGGAGAGCCGATTTGGTTAAGGGTTGCTGTTCCTTGATCGAGTTTTGATCCCAACGGGTCTGTGATGATCCATGCGATTCCTGCTCGGTGTGAGGATTTGTCGTAGGCTGCATCCGATCTACATGATATCACCCTCGAGCCACTGGTTTGATTCGCCCTGCCTCGTTGTAATGTAGGTAAGGAGTTTTTTGATTCCTTCTGGGCCTGGTTCTGAGCTTGTGTCCACTCGCATCCTAACCGTAAAGCTTTTGTCGCCACTTCTTCAGGGGAGAGAGTCCGATTTTCAAACAAGAGGATGTTCCGGGCGGACCAGAGGGCCCAACAGACCCAAGGGAGGATGCTTCCTGAGATTCCAGTTGGTGGGAGGCATATTGTGTCTTGCGCATGCTAATCTTCTTTATATTCCAAATTTATTGGGGATCCATGTGAAAACTTTCTTGTGCGACAAATGTTGAAGCTTCAATATTTATCAAGATAATTGCATGGTAGAAAACATACTTCCCTTCTAAACCCTAATCCAAAATTACAATGGCTTAAAAAATTGTTGTGCCTTTAATCCGAGTGACTATCTAATAATCCTGGTTGGTAATTTACCTAGATATAACAAACTGAAAAAACTAAGAAAATGATGAGTTAACTTCTTTAGTTTATTGCATCTATCTTTCATTACATTTGTTAACATTAATATTCTGCAGAAATGAATTATTATATTTTTTTTTTGATAAATAATCTGTATATATATACATATATAATATTTATCATGTATGCATGTTATGGAATGCAGAAATGAAAAAGGGTACATTTCATGGTATGCCAAGATGTCGACAAGAAATCTCATTAATTCAATGTAGTGCAGTTTTATGTATTGTAAGCAGACAAGATATAAGATGACTGATAATCCTAGAATTAGTTATAAAATAAATAAGAAAATTAAACACCTCTAGTTGCGAGAGATGGATTTCTTTTGTGAACTCATTAAAATGTTTTTCATTTCTTCAACTTCTACTTAAAATAATTTTGTCAATTAATTTTGTAAGCTTTTTGTTAGCTCTTGACCCCCAAAAAAGAAGCTTTTTGTTAGCTACCCTGAACATGTGATCCTGGAATATAATACATGAGATATATAGTTGACAGACATATACCTGGTGAAATCCTTTGTCGAGGATAAGATCAACGCCCATATCAGCCAAACACAAACTCTGTAAATGATCCACTCCCCAAATGTAATGGTACTTCTCAATACAGTTATCCAATTCCAAGGCTAAAGCCTCTACTAGAGGGTAACTTAGAGCATATCCTCCTCCTCCGAATGCCATGTCAAACGAGATTTGAAAATTAGATCTTATCGTCTCCGAGTACATTCCTATGTAATGTTTTTCCGTGTGATTGTATTTTGACAACACGTCCACCATGTTGTCTACGAAGAAAATAGTATCATCGTCAGCCGTCACATACCTATTTTATTGGAGAAGATTCATATTAGATCACAAATTTAGGTAATATCATACATAACATATATTTTTATTCGTTCAAAACCAAAAAGATTATAAGAGACAAATAAAATTTGTCAAAACTCATCCAAAGAATATCATGACATGAAGCTTTTTACAAAAGATTTAGGTATAATGAGAAGGTTAGAATTGCTATTAATGTAATATAATGTATATTATATATCTAATTTTAATCAATTATTGTATATCTCGATTTGATAAGATGACGAATTAATTATCTAGTATATTATCATACCATCTCACATCCTGGTCTTGTTTAAGCCTGTAATTCTCGAGAATTGCTCGATAGATCCGAGTGTGAACTCGGTTTATAAGCTTCGGGTAAACTTTCAGTTTCTTGAGGTCTTCGCTGACTATTAACGGCGGCAGGGTCCGAGACCAAGCTTCAGAAGGCTCCATGTCAAAGAAGATATTACCACGTGTTACATTTGGTCTCCACCATGATTCTACGTAAATTCTTCGATCCTTCCAGCTACGTGATCCCCCGACCAGAACGAACATCAAATGGCTCAGGTTTGTGGCCGTCTCTTTAGGCTCCTCCACGAGCCTTTCTTGATCTTTTATGGTAAAAATGTTACTGTAATCAGAAGATTGTGAACTGATGTAGCTTTTGTTGAAGCAGAGGAGGACGAAGAAGATCGCGGCCACGCCCATGATCACGCGATATTTGCATAAGACTTTTGTGTGGTAACTTGGATGTGACGTCATTACATTAGACAGAGATATAGCATCAAGATGTTGGAGTCTTTAGTTTAGTAACCATATAGATGTATTTATACTTTTTTAAAACCAACATCTACATTATTATTGAATATCACTACTAGATCACAATCATTTATTTATGTGTAATGTTACATTTTAATTGGGTAACTTTAGCATGATACTTTCATTTACCGGTTTTTGGGATATGATATAGACTAGTAGGTTTCGGTCACGAGTCAATGTAACGATGTATTAGAAACGTAACTAATTGGTCTTCCTTATAGGTTAATCAGTCAAGACAATCTTGATTGTAAATGGGATATTAGACGAACTTGCTATAAAATATATATGTATACATAAATTCATGAAGTAACCGGAAAATAAGTTGGTTAAGAAAATGACTAATTCATATATGAATTATGTTCCGTGTGTACAATCCCACCATAAATAATATATAGACAGTTTTTTCTCAGTTAATGAAAATTTGAAAAATAATTCAACTCAAACATGTTTTACAACAGATGATTTTTTATTAATTTAAGGAAATTTAGGAGTATTCTGAGCTTATTAGATAAACTCAGTTAGTATTCTGAGCTTATTAGGCGTATAATGTCCTCGTACGTAGCTCTTCTTGTCCATCGATTGGGTTGTGCGTGCTTGATATTATCTGGACATATTAATACATACATGATAAAATTTATAACAATAATCTCCTAATATAAAAAGTATAATCACATCATCAATCTTCATATACAAATAATCATATTCACTTATCATGTAGAATTGTATATATTTAAACCAGAGCGGGCCCTAGATATCTGTAGGCTAGAAGCTAAAAAAAAGTAATGTGGCCTGCTGGGTTCGAACTCATGACCTCATTAGACTAATAAGGACACAATTGCCAAGTAGGCTGAAAGAGATTTTGACAAAAATGTAGCCGAATTTTTACTTAATATTTTGCGGCCGCAAGCATGTGCTTCACCCGCTTCTGTTCAAGGCCGGCTCTGATTTAAACACCTACGCAAAAAAAAATCACATATGCCATGATTTAAAATTCACGTTGACGCAAGTAATCAAGATTCTAGTAATCAACTATACACTTAGCTAGTTAGACATCTGCAAGCATATATAATTTAATCCAATAATTTAGAATCTGTAAGAGGGACAATGAAATTAGATACTTGAAAAGGAACAATCGAGGCGCCGTTTCGATCCTCATCTTCCGACGCCGGCGGCATCGGAGCTCGCCGGCGTCGCCTCCGGTCACCTTCTCGTTTGCTTCTCTTCATCCTTTGCATCCACTTTGTTTCTCACTTCGTCATTATCAAGCTCTCGTCTTTATCTTGCATCAGTATGTGTCTCTTCTCCAAGGAGCTCCGGTCAACTTGCTCAAGTATCACCCCGTCTCTCCTTCACCGCTACCTTGAAGACTCTGTGACCTCACGCTCCAGAGTTGTGTGCCATGACGCTTTAAAGATAATTATAATAAGCTCCAATAGTGTTGAGCTTCAGATCTATGGCTTCAAGCATGACTCCCCCCGCATGTATGGATGTACCGGATCTGCTCAGCTCGTGGGTGAGTTCACTGGATCTGTTCGGCTTTCTCTTGTCGCCACCGCTCCTCGTCTCACCGTCGCCACCGCTCCTCGTATCACCGTCGCCACCACTCCTCGTCTCACCGTCGCCACCGCTCCTCGCCTCACCGTCGCCACCGCTCCTCGTCTCACCGTCGCCACCGTTCCTCGTCTCACCGTCTCTGCTGAACACACCGGATCTAGTCGGCTCTCCTCCGACGCGTCCTCTCTGCGTGGTATCCTCGCCACCTCCTTTCCCGAAGTCACGTTTGCATATGGGCTGAATTGGAGATTTCTATCTAATTGGGCTGGGCCCATTCTGCAGAGCAAAGCTGTTTTGTTTAATGCTAGACGTGTGCTCGCTTCTCCACCGTACCGTGTTACTGCCCCCACTAAACCGGAAGGAAACTCCAAGAATCCATCTAGCATTGATAATAAGCTGCTCCGGAGTGTTTATAACGCCACCACTTGATGGTCTTTTTCCTTCACCCAATGGTGACTCAAGCTCTTTCAATGTGATTGAATTGGTAGATTGTTTGGTCAGATGTATTTCGGTAATACCTTGCTGGCCCCGGTACGGTAATGTCGAGGTCAGAAGTGTAGGATTGAGTTCAATGTCCAGTCCGCCACCAAACTTCAGTATTTTCAGAGTTTCCATGGAGATGAAGCTGTCTCGCTTATCGGATTGTTCAACCAGCACAACAAGGTACCTTCTTTGGTTTGTGTATCCGTTAAGCTCATCCATATCATGCCCATCAGCGTCAAAATTATTTATGGAATTGGAGCCAGCTATAGTCTCAGTCTACAGGGTTCACCTAGCCCAAAGTCGTGATGTTGTGCTTAATTTAGGGTCACTAGTTATCCAACCATCACAGATTTCCTTAATCTCTTAGGAGAACCTCGTCGGAGCTAGAGCTGTCATTGCTCGTTCCGCATCATTCCAAACTCTGCAATTTGGTTTAATCAACGTCGATTCCGACTATTTCATGCTCGTGGTAACCTATTCAGGGATGTATCTGAAGATTTCCCATGGTTCTCCGCTTGTCGAGCAAGCATCTCTCGTTAACTTTGTTGTCTCTTGTTTTGTGTTTTATGTTGCTTATCAAACCGTCGAGAATTTCTCCGGTTTTTATCTTCTTATCGTTGAGCATAGCTTTGGATGTAATCGCTTAAACTCTTTCTAGATTAATATAATCGTTTGTGTGACAAAAAAAAAAGAAAAGGAACAATCTATGTAATAAAAATCCATTACATTATCCCCCCCCCAAAAAAAATGTATGATAATATTTATAGTAAATCCCACGCTAAAAAAATGACCATTGTAGGATTTATCATAAATATCCCATCCTCAAAAAACAATTAAAAATACTAAAAATGAAGAAAGAAAAAAATGGAGTATCTCAGCAAACATATTATAAAAACTTCATTCTAACGGCTTTTCTCCGAATGTGCATTATTGATTGGTTTAAATTCATTTATTATTTAAGTTTTAATTATAAAACCTAATTATACATCTGCAAGCATATATAATCTAACTTCTTATTTCCAGTTTAACACATAAACTAACAAACTAACACATAGATTTCATAGATGTGAAAACGAACTAGGATTACTTGATCAGCAAAAAAGCTAGGGTTTCACCATGGTTCTTAACCTCACGCCAAAAAAGCACCAAAGGAAACGAAGTCAAACAAGAGTTATCATTATTATGAATAAATTCAGGTTTTAAAATAAAGGTGACTTTTTGGACAAGAGACATGGAATAGGACACGTAAATCATGACATGGATTCATTGTTGTCGAGAAAGTGACAAATCAAAAGTGAAGATAAAAGAAGCTTGTAACACAAGCAAGGCAAAGATCAGAATCTCACTTACTCGGATCCATCCGAAAGTGGCAGGAAGCGGCTAGGGTAGTGACGACATAGATCTCCGGTGGATTATGGTTGATTAAGGTGTAGATCGGCGCCGGTGGCGCGTGTAAGAGAATCAAAAGTGAAGCTGATCAGCAACATAAAATAAGAAGAATGATACCATTGGAAAAAGAATGAGGGAGATGAAGCTCGTGAGTGGTAGAGGAGTCGGGTGGTTCTCCACGAACAAAATGATTAGGGTTTTTACCAAAAAAAATAATGATTAGGATTTTTCTTTTTCTTTGTGCTTATAACACACACGATCAAAAGTATTATAAGAAGATGGGATAGGTTTAGTAGAAAGAATTAATTAGTGGAGCAAACCAAACCGGTTAAAATTAACAAAATAATTTAGCCAATAAAAAAAATTCAGTTTTGAGATAACCGGGTCGTTACAACATTGTTCACGAGTCAATGTGACTATGTAAAGCCGTATAAGTAAGTATAGCTATTAACTTTATTAGAGACGTGATTAATTGGAAACTTTTAATTTTACTTCTTTACTTGACAAACACTAAAACAATATTGTCAGTCATTCAAAGTGAACTGTATGTTGATCTAATGTTACAAAACTAAAGTTAAGATTGTAATTGATAGTGACACTAGTATACCGATATACAACTTAGCTGATGCTTTTGATATTTATAACTTTGATCAGTAAAGTGGATGTTACTTTTACTAACCAGTTTCGTTTGCCCTGTCGTGTAGAGTACTATCAGTGTTCGGTCACTAGTCAATTTGACGATGTATAAACGTATAAGTTATAGATTTTTAATGTTTCTGTTTTACGTGTCACAAACATTAAAAGGAACCTTGGTTAAAAAGGGATATTAGGAGAATTAAACTAACTATACAAAATATGAAATACCCCAAAAAAAAGAGAAGCAAATTGGTTAGAGCAGACGGTCAAATTATACATCAACTGGTCTTTATTAACACAATAAAAGATCAGAGCATCTCCATCGGTCCTTAATTTTTTTTTTTTTTTTTTTTTTTTTTTTAAAAATTAAAAACTAATCAATCGTGGGTCGCCATGTGTCAGTTGGGCCCACGAAACAGTGTAAGGACCGCTCCTTAAATTAGGGTTTTTAGGACAGGTCCTTAACAAAAGTGGTGGGGCCCACCACCACTTTTTGTTAAGGACCCCTCCTAAGGACCTCCAATGGAGGTGGTCTCAGTTTGATAGATCTTAACATAGATGATTCCTTCCATTATATACGTATACGAATAGTTGGTTAATAAAGTAAAAGGGGAATGTTGATCATGAGAGTTGATGTGCATAACTATCATGTGTTTAGATGTTAAAGCAGGTGATTGACATTAAAAAGTACTGAAACTTTCTCGTTTAAATAAAAAAAAAAAGAATACAAAAGAAGCCAAAAGGGTGATGAAACCATCTTCACGCTGCATATTTGCATGTAACAATCTCATTTACATTACCATAGAGTTATAAACTTTTTAAACCAATCTTTTTAACTTTTAGTTTAGCTATGACACATTCTTGTTTCTTTCACTTTGTAAGAAAAAAAACACACACATTAAATATACTATGTCTATATGATCAAATCCTTTTATAAATTTCTTTTTTCTTGATCAACCTTTTATAAATTTCTTAAATTACCATCAAGGGAAAAAAAAACTTAACTTGTATTTTTTTGTGTGTGTAAACATATGAATCTTTGGGAAGCCTCTCTTTATTCATTAGGCGATGATTTCGTTTCTCTTACAGTCTCGAAGTCTCATACTTGCAACATCACCTTCATACTCCACGTCGCAACATTCAACTTTTCTTTCCTAGAGACAGAACAAACAATCAAACCCTATAATTACTTTAGATTTAATGGTGGAATTAAATATAAAAAAAATGTTAGATAAAAGGTATTAATACATAGTAAGATGCATATTCAGATGGTGAACGAACCTGTCTTGGAGTTTTGGGTGAGAAGACTCTGATCAAAGCAAGAGGATCAGCAGAGATATTCCCGGAGAAGGAACAAGAAGTCATGTTTCTGATAAACTTCCTTGTGTAAGAAGTAACAACTGATCCATCATTCTCTTGTTCAATCGAATCAAAGAAGAACCAGTGAGGAGCTTCACATGGGTTTCTAGACACCCTTCTCGTGTTAAACATGTAAAATGGAGGCCGTCCTCGGCGCCAAGGAAGGAACGTCTCAATGGGAAGCTTCAAGTAGCTGCGTGGGAATATCCTCTCGTAGATATGAACAGAATATCCCCACGACACCGAGAAGGTCCAGTTACTTTCTCTAACGTGGCATACAGACTGTTGAAGCATCCGTGATTGGTCCACGTTGGCCGGTTTCATAATATGGACGACTGAACCGGTACGATCCATGCCAGGGAATATTGGTTTCAGTAGTCCGAAATGGTGGAGGCTGACAAGAGGAGACGTTGGATGGGACGAGAGGAAGCCTGATATGTCACCGCGCAGATCCAGCTGTTGCATGTTAACCAAATACTTAGACAATATATTGTGCATGATGCTAATCTTCTCTATATCATTCCAAATTTATTGGGGATCCATATGAAAACTTTCTTGTATGATACATGTTGAAGCTTCAATATTTATCAAGATAATTGCATGGTAAAACAATCTAATAATCCTGGTTGGTAATTTTGTTATGGATTAATTTTCTGAATGAATACAATTAATTAAATAACTCAGTTGTATGCTATTTGGCGTGAACGAAACCAAAGGAAACATGGTGAAAGATCGATAGCACTAGATGAGCTTATCAAACTGATAGATAAAATAGTACGAAACAGGTTGTTCACCATCCAGGACCAGGCGCATGTGGGAGGTTTGGTCATTTGGTTTACAACACGATAAGCACATTATTTAGTTCCATCTTTTGAAAAAGCTTTGCACCAATATAACACAAAGTGTAAAACTGTTTTTATTTTGTTTGAAGTAATTTAACCTTCTTTCAAAAAAATAGTTATAACAAACTGAAAAATGAGAAAATGATGAATTTAACTTTTTTTTAATTAAAGTCATTAAAATGTTTTTTTTTCATTTCTTCAACTTCTACTCAAAGTAATTTTGTAAGTTTTTCTGTTAGCTACCATGAACATGTGATCCTAGAATATTAACACATGATATATATATATATATATATAGTTGACAGACATATACCTGGTGAAATCCTTTCTCGAGGATAAGATCAACGCCCATATCAGCCAAACATAAACTCTGTAAATGATCCACTGCCCAAATGTAATGGTACCTCTCAATACAGTTATCCAATTCCAAGGCTAAAGCCTCTACTAGAGGGTAACTTAGAGCATATCCTCCTCCTCCAAATGCCATGTCAAACGAGATGTGAAAATTAGATTTTATCGTCTCCGAGTACATTCCTATGTAATGTTTTTCCGTGTGATTGTATTTTGACAACACGTCCACCATGTTGTCTACGAAGAAAACAGTGTCATCGTCACCCGTCACATACCTATTTTTATAGGACAATATTTTTATTAGATCACAAATTCAGGGAATATCATACATTAACATATATTTTTATTCATTCAAAACCAAAAAGATTATAAGAGATAAATAGAATTTGTCATAACTCATCCAATAATATCATGACATAAGCTTTTTTCACAAAAGATTTAGGTATAATGCGAAGACTATAATTGCTATTAATGTCATATAATGTATGTTATATATATATATATATATTATAAATCGTTATTGTATATCTCGATTTGATAAGATGACCACTTATCTAGTATATTATCATACCATCTCACATCCTGGTCTTGATTAAGCCTGTAAGTCTCAAGAATTGCTCTATAGATCCGAGTGTGAACTCGGTTTATAAGCTTCGGGTAAATTTTGAGTTTCGTGAGGTCTTCGCTGACTATTAACGGCGGCAGGGTCCGAGACCAAGCTTCAGAAGGCTCCATGTCAAAGAAGATATTACCACGTGTTACATTTGGTCTCCACCATGATTCTACGTAAATTCTTCGATCCTTCCAGCTACGTGATCCCCCGACCAGAACGAACATCAAATGGCTCAGGTTTGTGGCCGTCTCTTTAGGCTCCTCCACGAGCCTTTCTTGATCTTTTATGGTGAAAATGTTACTGTCAGAAGATTGTGAACTGATGTAGGTTTTGTTGAAGCAGACGAGGACAAAGAAGATCGTGGCCACGCCCATGATCATGAGATATTTGCATAAGATGTTTGTGTGGTAACTTGGATGTGACGTCATTACATTAGACAGAGATACAGCATCAAGATGTTGGAGTCTTTAGTTTGGAAACCATAGATATATATATATATATATATATATATATATTTATACTTTTTAAAACCAACATCTACATTATTATTGAATATCACTACTAAACCACAATCATTTATTTATGTGTAATATTAAATTTTGATTGGGTAACTTTAGCATGATACTTTCATTTACCGTTTTTGGCATATGTTCTAGACTAGTAGGTTTCGGTCACGAATCAATGTAACGATGTATTAGAAACGTAACTAATTGATATGTCAGTCATTCAAAGTGAACTGTATTGTCAGTCATTCAAAGTGAACTGTATGTTTATCTAATGTTACAAAACTAAAACTAAGATTGTAATTGATAGTGACACTAGTAAAAAAAGAAGAAGCAAATTGGTTAGAGCAGACAGTCAATTTATACATCAACTGGTATGTGATTTTAATCCAGAAGTGAACTATATAGCTGTGCCGATTAATACATAATTAATTAGCAGGTATGTGGTTTGTAATTATTCTATGTGTAATCTGTACTAATGCTGACTCTACCCTGGCTCAAACATTTAGAACAAAACCAGTAACATCTTAGTATTAGAGCAAATCCATTGTAGAGTATCTCAACTTTGGTAACTCAACAAAAAATAAAAGAACAAGTATATGAATATTGATATATTCACCCAAAAGTTTTTAAAGCATTCTTTTAATATATTTTCGGATGGATATTCTCAAGATTTGAGATACTCATCTTTTTAATTTTCTTTTGTTGGATTTTGTGAGATACCAAAGTTGATAACCAATAGATAGTGCTAAAATGAGAAAAGTTAATTATATCTTAATATTATCAAATAACTAAATTTTAGGACAAATATATATCAATGAAATCCTTTACATAAGAAAAGAAAAAACTATTCAAGTTAAATTTTATTTTAAAATAAACTATATATATACTATATAGTATATATATTATATTATTTTATTTTATTTTATCGGTTTATTCGATTTTATCTTCCGAGCCATAACTATATACTGCAATTTTTAAAAAATAACATTCATTCAGTTTATAAAGTATCATCAAATCCAAACTATTTTCTCTATTTTAGTTCAGTTCAGTTTTAGTTGGTGTTTTACCAAATTGAACATCCCTACTATAATATAGTTGGAAATAACTACATCTCCATCTATATTATTCTTGTTGAAATAATATTATTGGACACATTAATATATCAACTTACATGAAGAAATAATTAGCTTAGTTGCTAATCCGATAAAAGGGCAAAATTTACAATAAATACCAATACTAATATTCCTGATTTCCATTATTCATTAGGCGATACATTTGTTTCTCCTACATTCTCGAAGTCTTATGATAAATATTTATCAGATAAATACCAATATTGAATATTTCTGATGTCCATTATTCATTAGGCGATGATTTCGTTTCCCCTACAATCTCGAAGTCTTATGTAAAATATTTATCAGATAAAAGCCCTACAATCTCGAAGTCTTATGTAAAATATTTATCAGATAAAAGCTAAAATATTACAGTTTACCAATATTTAATATTTCTGATGTCCATTATTCATTAGGCGATGATTTCGTTTCCCCCACAATCTCGAAGTGTTATGTTTGCAACATCTGCACCTCCATATTCCACGTCGCAACATTCCACTTTTCTCCCCTATAAACAGAACAATGAAAATTTGCGAAATAATATCATTTTAATAGCGAAATAATATAAAAATCCCTCTTATAGTGAAAACTGGTTGTAATTAACATCAAAGTAATTAAATTCTCAAATATAGCAAAATCATTGAATGTTATGACTAATATGCATCTGTTTCTACAAAAACAATTTGTTAGATTTAACATGTTAACGTGTGAATAATGACTGTGAGAAAATTTGCGTTATTGGTGAATAGTTTTTACTCAAGTGGTCCTAAGCGTTATTTTCAGATATTTCCTATATTATTTGCCATCATTAGTAAAACACTAAAACTGAAGAACGAACCTGTTTGGGAGTTTTGGGAGAGAAGACACGGATCGAAGTAAGAGGATCCGCAGAAACATTACCAGAGAAGGAGCAAGAAGTCATGTTTCTGATAAACTTCCTTGTGTAAGAAGTAACAACTCCTCCTTTCTCTTGTTCAATCGAATCGAAGAAGAACCAGTGAGGAGCTTCACATGGATCTTGAGACACCCATCTCGTGTTAAACATGTAAAGTGGAGGCTCTCCATAGATCCAGGGACCGAATGTCTCGATGGGAAGCTTCAAGCGGCTGCGTGGGAATATATTCTCATAGATATGAACAGAATATCCCCACGAGACCGAGAAGGTCCACTTACTTTCTCTAACGTAGCATATCGACTGTTGAAGCATACGTGATTGGTCCACGTTGGCCGGTTTCATAATCTGGACGACTGAACCGGTACGATCCATGCCAGGGAATATTGGTTCGAGGAGTCCGAAATGGTGGAAGCTGACAAGAGGAGCCGTTGGATGGGACGAGAGGTATCCTGATATGTCACCGTGCAGATCCAGCTGTTGCATGTTAACCAAATACTTAAACAATATATTGTGCATTATGCTAATAATCTTTTCTATTTATTTTTTTGGAACACAATAATCTTTCCTATATCATTCCAAATTTATTGGATTCATATGATAACTTTCTTGTGTGATACATGTCCAAGCTTCAATATTCATCAAGATAATTGCATGATATAATATATAGTTGACAGACATATACCTGGTGAAAGCCTTTCTCGAGGGTAAGATCAACGCCCATATCAGCCAAACACAAACTCTGTAAGTGATCCACTGCCCAAATGTAATAGTACCTCTCGATACAGTTATCCAATTCCAAGGCCAAAGCCTTTACTAGAGGATAACTTAGAGCATATCCTCCTCCTCCGAATGCCATGTCAAACGAGATGTTAAAATTAGCTCTTGTCGTCTCCGAGTACATTCCTATGTAATGTTTTTCCGTGTGATTGTATTTTGACAACACGTCCACCATGTTGTCTAGGAAGAAAACAGTGTCATCGTCACCCGTCACATACCTATTTTAATAGGACAAGATTTTTATTAGATCAAAAATTCAGGGAATATCATACATAAACATATATTTTTATTCATTCAAGCCAAAAAGATTATAAGAGACAAATAAAATTTGTCAAAACTCATCCAATAATATCATGACATGAAGCTTTTTTTAACAAAAGATTTAGGTATAATGAGAAGATTTGAACTGCTATAATGTCATATATATATATATCCAGTTCTGTAGATTTTAAATCAATTATTGTATATCTCGATTTGATAAGATGACTAATATCTAGTATATTATATTATCATACCATCTCACATCCTTGTCTTTTTTAAGCCTGTAAGTCTCGAGAATTGCTCGATAGATCCGAGTGTGAACTGGGTTTACAAGTTTCGGGTAAATTTTCAGTTTCTTGAGGTCTTCGCTGACTATAAACGGCGGCCGGGTACGAGACCAAGGCTGGAACTCTTCAGAGGGCTCCATGTCAAAGAAGATATTACCACGTGTTACGTTTGGTCTCCACCATGATTCTACGTAGATTCTTCGATCCTTCCAGCTACGTGATCCCCCGACCAGAACGAACATCAAATGGCTCAAGTTTGTGGCCGTCTCTTTAGGCCCCTCCACGAGCTTCTCTTGATCTTGTATGGTGAAAATGTTTGTGTCGGAAGATTGTGAATTGATGTAGGTTTTGTTGAAGCAGACGAGGACGAAGAAGATCGTGGCCACGCCCATGATCACGCGATATTTGCATAAGATGTTTGTGTAGTAACTTGGATTTGACGTCATTACATTAGACAGAGATACAGCGTCAAGAATCAAGATGTTGGAGTCTTAGTACTGGAAACCATAGAGATGATATTTATAC
>CAJHQP010009351.1:0-22779 GCA_905132765.1 Moricandia arvensis
TGTCTACCAGATACTCTATTACAATCAAACAACGATTATCTTGTCATACAAAGACATCCAACGACTTCCTTATTATAGATTAAGTACTTCTGTCTACGACAGATTTTGATTACAACGTTTGAAGATTACACAACCAACAATAAAACACAGCTTAACAACAATGTTAACACGAGTCTTGATTCAAATGCTAGACTTGAGATCCTCTGAATAAACCAGAGGCTTCCACGTTGGGTTTCTAGGAAGAAACGTATCCTGCAAAAAACATGAAAGTAAAGATAAACTCCTTGAATTCATTAACGTAAGTACATGAGTATATATGCTCATCTCTGTTACAGAAAGTCAGGGAAGATCCCTTGGGTATCTCCTAAAATATCTCAACCAAATAACAATATACAACAGAATATTATTTGGTATCTAACAAAACACACACACACCGATTCAACTTTCAAGATTCCATGAATTTTCGAGATCGAAATTAGAAATTTGAGAGATCTTACGGAGACGTAGGAGCAGGAAGGGATGACCGGAGATGGAGTTAGATGAAGCGTGTTCGAAGGCGGCGACGCAGAGGAGAGAAGCTAAAACCTAATCCTCGTTTTGGAGGAAGGAACGTAGGTGTGGACCAGATCCATTGCTTTTCCGTCGTTTCTGATCTTGTACTCGAATGAAAAGCTTCGTGATCCCTCGGTTTCGAATCGGTGTTTCTCCTCGTTCCACACTATCTTCAGTGGCTCAGTCGCCGTTGTCTTCGTCTCCGATGTCGCCGCCATCGTAGTGTTCGCCAAATGTGAAAAATGTAAATCAGAGGAAAGTTTTATTTGTCCTGATCCTTCCTTCCTTCCCATTGTGTTATGTTTGGGCCTTGTAATGGGTTTAGGATGGATCTTTAACAGGCCTGTCAGGTAGGCCTCTTAACCGTATCCAGCCAAAATTATCTTATGACATTTAGGCCGAATGATCTAATCATCATAATCAAATGTCATAAATCAATTTGTTTTAACCAGTGATGTCAAAACCAGACCGGACCGATGGTCGAATCGGATTGAACTGTGAACCAGAGATATAGCTGGGTTGGATTGATGGTAAAACCCAAAGGAGATCAAAGTGACTTAAAAGCTTATATCAAGCTTAGAAAACACTGAAAACCGGCAAAACCGTTGGATAATTACTTTATTTCATGAACTATTTTTCTATTCTAATAATAAGTGATATATTTTAGATATATATTTTTTAAAGAATATTTTGGAGATTTTTAAACCCCCCACCATTATATTTGTTCAAGATTTAGCCATTTTACAAAATTTCCACAAGTTACAATTATAAGTTAGTTGAATTCAAATCTAAAATATAACTTATTAATTTTTTTCACTTATTTTGTAATCTCATTGATTTTTAGTCGAGATACTTTATTTTCTCGTTTCATATACTATTTGTTTTAAATCCTTTTGTATTGTTTTACATAATGAAAAGTATTTTTAAGTGTCACACTTTCTAAACTTTAAATTTAATAGTAGTTTGTTTGATATTTTTGTTGAATTTATTATACCATGAACCAAATATTTTATTCAAAGGTAAAAGATTAATTACAATAGTATTTCTAATAAAATTACTGAAATCGGTTAAACCCAGTTTAACATATTCAATCATCATTTAAAGGTTTTTCCGACTTGTTTCCGATCTAGTTTTTAAAACAGTGGTAACAGAAGGAAACAAATGCTTTGATAAAGCCAAGAAGTAATGAGAACACTGCGTTTGTATACGTTCTCCGATGATTTCGAAGCTGAAAAAAAAACAAAAAAAAAAAGTGACTGAAAAAAGGTCCTACCGGGAGTCGAACCCAGGTCGCTGGATTCAAAGTCCAGAGTGCTAACCACTACACCATAGAACCTTGGATGCTATACACAGTTGCATATAATCCATTTATTTATCTTAATGAAATTTAGCCAAGATTAACCAACCTTGATGTTCACGTTAGTTATGAGTTCATAACCATAACTTATTACTTACGACAGCATAATATACGCATAGAACTAAAGACCTAAAAGAAAATTGAGATCTTCACAAACATTCATGTTATAACCAAAAGAAGAAAGATCTCTTGAACTAACATTATAGATTATCATTAAACTACAAAGCATACAAAACCTGGAAAACAAAGTAAAAGAAGTGTTAAAACCGTCAAAAAGGATCTTTTTTAACCTAACAGATTTTTCGCTTGCCTACTGCCAAAGTTAAGCTAAATAACCAGATGTGTCCGGTCTTTACTTGAAGTGAATACTTTATCAAATCCATTGCGATTTGCGATTCATCTCAGAACTCCCTCGGTTTGATGAACCTTGCTTTAAAGCAGCAGCAGCAGCAGCAGAAGAGGCTGAAGATTCTTGATAATTTCATGCCATGAGAGACCTTTTTGATCTTGGGTTCTGTCATTTCTCTCTTGATGGAGTGATACTTGTTCTTCAAGAGCCTCACATTTTCTTCAGAGCTCACCAGAAGCAAACTTCTCTTTCCTAACAACCTCTTCTTCCAAAGATTTGATGTTTGCGGATTTAATCTGTGCCTCTGCTCCCATGGTTTCTATTTGAGATTCAACTTCTGTTGTTTTCTTAGTTATCAGTATCTTGTAGACAAAATTGAGATTATTTTATACTTATCTCTGATTATGTCAAAAGATATTTGCAGCTCAGCAGCTTTCTCAACCTCCATCATCTTCTCCAACTTCTTTTCCATCCCCACTTTATTACAAACGATAGTTTCATGCTCAAGTCTCAAGGTGCTCACTACCTCTCTGCTACATTTTACTTTGCTTCCTAGCTCATCTTTCTCCGATTCCAACTTTTCTTTCAAGTTCCTTATATAGGCAAGTCAATACTTCTGTTTCAGAAGCCAATGAGTTTATCTGTCTGAACAGCAGCTTCTTCTGTGAAAGACTCAGGTCCATTCTTACCGTTTGGTGTCTCAGGCAAAGCTACAAAACGTACATCTCAAGAAAATCACCCATGATGAGATCAGTTTCGATGGAAGAAGAAGTTCCCTGAAAGCTTCTCTTTTCAAATGAGTGTGGATGATGTCCATGACTCAGAGCAACTCCACATCCATTCTTTCCCCTCCCTCCGAATGACTATCCGTAGATCGATGATCAAAAAACGAAGCTGACGACTTAGACAACATCCTAAGCTAAAGATCAGCGATTACGATAACAAACAGAAAGGAAGAAAAAAGCTTTCTTCTACTATAGGCTATAATAACAACCATTATTGCTTCATGACAGATTGATCAAGACTTGACAAGTCAATTGCCATATTAGTATTTGGCTTTTAAGTCTATAGTACAAAGGTTTTTGGGACTCCAATGCAAGTTTCTTTGTGTCAACGACTCTCTTTTATACTCTCAAGCAAACCAACTTACAGAAAGACAAACAAGTTGTGTTTTAGAGGAAAAAGAAGTAGTAATGTACTCTTTTTAGAGACTTCAGTTCTTTTTTTTTGTTTGTTGTGTCTTACGGATACCTTGGGAAGAAAAAAAAAAGAGTAGAAGACAAAGAAGAAGAAGACTTAGGAAGCATATAACTTGGTGAGATCTTCAGAGAACTCCTTCCTAATTACATCTCTTTTAAGCTTCAGAGCTGCTGTCACCAACCCTGACTCTGGCGTCCATGGAGACGCCAACACTTTGATCTTTGCTGGTATCTCAAACTTCTCCAACCGCGATTGTTTAGCCGCCTACAAAGAACACATATCACAACAGATATTATAAGAAGGAGCTGACAGGGGACTCGAA
This sequence comes from Moricandia arvensis, assembly GCA_905132765.1. Classification (NCBI taxonomy): domain Eukaryota; kingdom Viridiplantae; phylum Streptophyta; class Magnoliopsida; order Brassicales; family Brassicaceae; genus Moricandia; species Moricandia arvensis. The sequence goes on from CAJHQP010009351.1 coordinate 3,781, forward strand.
TCACTGCGTTTTCAGGATGAACATACCTTGACAAGAGATGCATACACTTCCTTCACAGCTTGTTCTTTAGCACACAACTCTTCAAAGTTGGTGAACTCTATTCCTTGCTTTGAAGCCCAACCTTCAAGTGTTTGTTGGGCAGCAACCACAAGTGCCACACAGTAACTGTAAAACGGATCAGCATGAACCATTATATTTTCAACGTAAGGGCTTATACTGAGAGCAGCTTCCACCTACAAACATAAAAAAAAAAAACAAAGTTTATATTAATACAATACGCCTTATCTAGAATAGTGAGTGAGGACTCGGTTTTGAGAAGACTATACTTTGCCCAAGGAGACATATTCCCCGTGCTGAAGCTTGACAATATCCTTCTTTCGGTCTATTATCTCAAGGCAACCATCAGGGTGAAACTGTCCTATGTCTCCTGTGTAGAACCACCTCATCCCCTTTTCATCAACCTTTGAACATTAAAGTGTTAGAGAACGGTTTAGAGGACTAAACCAACCAATCTCAAACATTGCAGAAACTGATAGATCTATTGAGTACTACCTTGTACACTTCTTTAGTCTTCTCTTCATTCTTAAAATACCCAAGTGTAATATTTGAGCCACCAATTACAATTTCACCACGGGGCATTGGCTTATCACTGGTTAGGTACCCGCCTTCCGGCCAGTCTATTAGCTGAAACAAGATATAATCATATGATCATAAGATAGGCAAACGAGTCAAATAAGTTTTGAACAAGAATGATGGACAAATCAGGTAAAGAGGTTACCTTAACAAAGGAGCAAGGAAGTGGAGCACCCACACGGCCAACGGATGTGTCATCAAACTCCGAGAAGGTTCCACCAGCACAAGTCTCTGTTAGACCATACCCCTGACCGATTGGAGCCCTGAAGAGTATCAGGATGTTAGATCATAAAAATGGTTAAAAGAACGAAGACATACATCAGCCACGCTAAGAATGGAGAATAGCAAGTCTCGAGGATGCTTTTACCCAACGCATATGTTAATGAATCTCTGAGTGTCACCAGAAAGAGGGGCTCCACCAGAGAGCAAATAACGGATTTGACCTCCCAAGACTGCACGGATTTTACCAAACACAAGCAGATCCCATAGGAGCTTCTCCAGTCCCCAGGCTCCAAACCAACTTCCATTGATTGCAGATAATCTCCGAGAATACGCAAAGTCAAACAGTTTCTTTGCTACTCCTCCCTTTGCATCAACCTGATGGTCAGAAACTGTCAGTGTTTATGTCAAAGAATTAAACAAGTCCCTTCCACAAGCCAAAGAATCTCAATGTGTATCTAACATGGACAAACCTTTTTGCGCACACCATCCCTGACACGATCAAGAATGGCTGGAACAGCTGTCATTATAGTAGGCTTTAGCGCTGTGACATCTCCCTTTGTGCCCTTTTTAATCTTGTTTGAAGTATCAGTGAGCGTCAAGGGAGACCCATATCCAATAGCACTCCCAATAGTAGCCATTACACTCTACAGCAACGAAATTCAGTTCATATTCAATAAACGCATTAAGAGTGAAGAAAATGCAGGAAGAACACATTGAGCAATAAAGTTTGAAGATTACCTCAGCTGCTAACTCAAGGATGTGAGCCAGAGGTAAATATGCCATGTATGTATCCCTCTTTCCAAGGTCTGGAACAATTGTCATCACTGCTGAAACTGTGGCTAGGACATTACCATGCGTCATCATAACACCCTATACGATTTGAGAAGTGGGACAATCAGATTACTAACTGATAATACATATTCAAGACCCATAGATAAAAACCTGAAGAATTCTGAAACAACAAAAGTAAAAGTAAACTGGTTTCGAAAACATTCTAACCTTGGGGAGTCCAGTGCTTCCACTAGTGTACATTATAACAGCAACATCGGCTGAAAGTGGGAAATTAGGGTCGACAGGACTTTCACGGCCAAGTTTCTGAACATCAGCGAGTGAAGTCGTCGTCCAAGTACTGCTTGCCTCAGATGGGAACTCATCATCCATGCAAATGACGCGTTTGACAGTTTCAAGCTGTTGGCTTATGTCCATGAGCTTTTTGAGTTCTTTGTTACCACAAATCACGGTTGTGACCTCTGTCTGGAGAAACAAAGAAAGTGAATCATTACACCATAACTAACTAGAAAAACAAACAGCCAAAAACATAATCAGAGGTCCATGTGATCGCATGGATATAAGAGAGGAAACAGAGAAGAGAAGCAAGGGGTACCTCATTGAGCGAGTGACAAAGAGCTTCCTCTCCCAGAGATGAATAGATAGTAACCACAGTAACGTTGCGCCTGAAGCAACCCTGTAACAGTAAACCAAGGAAAATTTCACAACTGCATCGACAATACATACATATGAAAGCAGAGAAAGTACCTGTAATGCAATGAACCACTCTTCTCTCGTATCTGCAAAAATAGCGACACGTTCTTCAGACTTATGTCCAATCTGAACCAAACCAGAAGCAAAACTACACACAGCTTCAAGCGTCTCCCCAAAAGTCTTCCACTCATATTCCCCCAAATGAAGTTTCTCAAACACTTTCCCATCCTCACTAGTCTCAACCTCTCTAGCGACCAGCTTCCTGGTCCCAAGGAAAAACCTGTCGCTATGGTTCTTACACGAGATCTCAAAGAGCTCCGGAAGCGTGGAGATGTCTTCCCAGTGAGAGCTAACAGGATCTTTAAACCTGTGGTTCCTAACGGTATGACCTGGCTCTCCACCAACATCATCAACAATCACACCTCGTTTCTTATCTTTCTTAGCATTGCGAACCAAAAGGGTTAGAGCTAAAGGGACAATGACACCAGCAGCATAAGGAATCATCTTTCACTTCCTGCAATCGATAGTGAACAAATAGCTTTATTACAAGACAAACATGACACTTGTGCTAATTAATACAGAGAATAGCTACAAAGAGTACACATTGGTTAAAAAAAGCAGAACAACAGTGGTGTAAAGTTAGAATCTTTTTTTAATTTGATTTGATCTGAGACAGGAAAGAGTTGAACTTTTTGAGAGATCTGAGAAGAAACTGATCAAAGCCTTTTAGAGAGAGAGAGAGGGTTCCATGAAAGATTCGAATAATGTAGAAGGAGAACTTACAGTGATCGAAGCAGAGGAACGGAGAATCAAATAGAGGAGCGAACAGAGAGGTTGTACAATTTAGAGAGACACTCAGAGAGGCGGCGAGGGGTAGAATAGTCTTTTAGCGGAGACGTCGAGAGAGGACCGTGGAGGCGGAAAGACTAATAAACGAAGAAGAATAAATATACAAATTGTTTTTTTTTTTTGGAGTAATTAAGGAGACCATACACGTGGAACACACATGACGTGGAGAATGAAGAGAAGATCTGGACCGTAGGATGGGTGTGTTAGGTCAATAATCTGACAAAACGGCCATGCAATGCAGATAGAGCCTGTTTCCAGTTGGTACGCCAAAATAAATGAATCTCTCTAATAAATTCTAATCCCACAAAACGCTCTAATAGTCATACCTTTCGCACCTAATTTCACAACCATATCTAACTGCAATTTTTTTTTGGTAACCCCTTAAACTAATAAGTCTTCTCTTTAGATAAACTGATTTTTAAAGAAATTAGGAATATTTTGGTTGAGTTAGATCAGTTTTGAATATGAAACTGACACACTTATGAGGATGCTTACATTGTGTTTGTTACTTCTGAGACTGATTCTTCTCCTGAAACCAAGTTTCCTCTTATTGAGTTCTCTAACATCATGAAACATAGTTAGCAACAAAAAAAAAACATTTATGAAACATTGGAATCTTGGTTACTAGGCCATGAAACTAGTGAGGAGGATACTAGGCCAACTGTAAATACGCATCTGGATTGTGTCAATGGGCCTAGGAGCCCAATTAAATATCTTCCCTAAAGCCTAAGTATGCTCAGGGTCCAAAAGAGAGGGAAATGTTATAGATTTAGCCGTCTACCAAACTATAATTGGTCAATTGAAAAAAAAGTCAACTTATTGTCTAGGTGAACGACTTAGACATTGGTTAACGTATGTAACATGTTATGTAGGATATGCAATTTTTACATTTTTAATAAAAACATACATAAGGAAAATGTTATAAGAGTGTTGGAAACAAAATAGTAGTACTGTTATCACTGACTAGGATTATCTAAAAGACTATAACCTTCTTTTTTATTACATCCATATTCTGATGTGCCCTTTTTCACATTCGTTAATTCCTTTGAGTTTCATTTTTGTAAAAACTGTATAATTGATTGTCGTCTACAAGAATGAACCAGCATTTTCAAATGTTTGATTAGTGTAGAACGATATTTAAGATTAGTTGATTTCACGGCATCATTATTTATTTTTGGTTTTTGCAAATCAGATTCTACTAATCACTGGTGTCGAAGCAAGCAAAGGGACAAACACCACCCATGTGCTTCATACAACCCCCACACACTTGGTGACAACAGACACTTGTCACCCTACCATAACCATCATGTGATCATACTTTTGTCTCCAATTCATTTGTGGGTTTATAAAACCTAATTTGGATCAGTGTTCACTAATTAAAAATTTGAAACCCGCATAAAGAATACGAATAATGTGGTTATTAATAGGACGAGTTTCTCTAAATAGATGCTATTTCTTATTTTTGTAGGTTTCTTCCCCTATTTCTCAAGTGGGTTGGTTTCCTCATTTGCTTGTGGAAGCTTGGTTTATGCATGTGTCACGGAATCATTGCTTACATTATGCAAAAGTAAACAAAACTTGCTGCCTACTTCATTCATTTATGTTGATTTTTTTTTTTTCGATTCACACACACATATACATATTTATAAGTTATATAAAAAGTTATATAATAGTAATATGTATTAATTATATATAAATATATATATATATATTAATTTTTCGTAGCTTATTGTTCACATAAAGTGTGACCAGCAAATTGGTTTGACCAATTCAGTAAAAACTCGATATTAAATGGTTGTAATGTAAATATGTAACAATACATGTTAAAACTGGTTTCGTGTATGTTCTTTATTCAAATATCATTCCTTTTGCTCGTTATTTTGTATATGTGATCTCTGTTTAGAGATGAATGTATATGTATAGTTTATAATGGCGGTGAGAATCCATTTATGAATATCATCGCCGTTTTCTTTTACAATTGGGCTGCCTAAGTTATTATGTCTTGACAGGAAAGTAACTTAAGACTTTTGTTTTTGATCAACAGTAACTTCAGACTCTATCTATATTATTAAAATAGAAGTACAAATCTGAAAATGCTAAAATTTAGTCATTTATTACAACATTAATTAATGAAGCTATTGATGTTTTAATGAAGCTACTAATTAGGAATGTTGTCTTATCCAAATTAACTTAATCGATTTATTACAGTAGAATAAATGAAACAATTGATATTTTAATGAAGCTACTAATTAGGAATGTTGTCTTATCCAAATTTTAAAATGTTTTATTACATCTTTTTTTTTTACTTTTTCTAATTACTTAATTAATTATATTTATTATAATAATTAACATCACTTATTTTACGTGTTAATCATAATAATTTCATATGTTTAAATAAAATTATTTCATTCGTGACAAAGATTCCAACCGGTTAATAAATAGTTTTTATTTATTCACATTCATCCAACTATCCATCCGAATAGAAATCGGTTTTTTGATATCGTTTTTTGTTGTTCTAAAACTAAACTACATGTATATATTATAAATTTCTAGACGGGGTTTGAGTTGATCCTTCCGGGTCCAGGTAAGTTTATATTATAAATTTCTAGACGGGGTTTGAGTTGATTCTTCCGGGTCCAGGTAAGTTCATATTATAAATTTCTAGACGGGGTTTGAGTTGATTTAAATTAACACTCGCTCGGTGAGCGGTTCCAGCTCTAGTTAAGTTTAAAAGGCTATCTCATAGTTTTCCTCAATAACCTTCTGCATTCTGCTGACAATAACAAAAATAATTATAATTGAGTTGCTTGGTCCATAATTTTGATAGCTTAGCTGGCGCTTTGAAAAAAATGCTACACGTATATCATTTGGTTGTTTTTGCATTAATTCCAAGAAAATAAGTTCCTTGTTTTATAAATTGTTAAATTACAAAAATAAACAGTAAATTAAATGTGGACTAATACATAACGTATATCTTGTTGACAAAACAAAACGTAAGTAAAGTCTTCTTTTTTTTTTGTCAACAACTAAAGTCTAAAACAATAATATATCTAGAACCTGTAAGATATAACCATTACCCAATTAATAAATAAAAACACAGTAGCAGTGGGAAGTCAACGTCAAGAGAAAAGTATATTCATCGGACGGCACTGATCTCCCCCACACCCTCGGAAGTATGTGTGACAAAATACCACAAGACAAATGTGTATCTTTTACAATGTTTTTTTTTTTAAATTGAGGAAATAACAAACTAATTTCGTTTGTGACTAAAAAGAGACATAATGGTTCAATTGTAACACCAAAAATTTATAAAAAAGGGAAAAACAGAAACTACAGTTGAGCAATTGAGCTTTCTTTTGGTGGAAGTCATGATACTTAACATTAGTAAATAAATAAGGAAACTAATCATGTATTTATAGTCACAAAAGTGCTCTGCATCATATACAAAAACAACACTCATTTTTTATTTAGAGATATATGAAGGTTTTACTTTTACATCTATATATTTAAAATGTTCATAATATATAGTCCAATAATTCATGTTAGTTAGTTTTATATTGAAATCCATTGATATAGATCTGCATATTATATGCAAAATTTTGAGAATTTTTCTACTTGTATTTTCGGATGAATTGAATAATAAATCAAAATACTTTAAATGACAAATCTTTCAAATAGATTTTTTGAAGTTTTTGTCATAAAAATAAATTTAAAAAAAAAATAATCAAAATAGACTTTTTATTTTAAAATTTTAATATTTTTTATTTATTTTAAACTTCAACTTCAAAATCCCCCAGAACTCTAAATCCTATATCTATATTAATTAATCCAATGAGTATAGATGTATTTTTACCTTTTTAATCAAATCTATCTTGATCATTTTTCTTTTAAAATGTTATTTTGGAAATTAGATATATTTTTGTCATTAATTCTACTTTAAATTGGCAAATATATATTTCTGTATAATAAATAAATAAATGGAATCCTACAGGAAGAGCAAAAACATTATTTTCATGGAGTAAGAGAGAGACGTTTAAGAAGATTGAAGAAGAAGAGAATTCGAAACAAATCACACGCAACGAGAGCTCCGCTCTCTCTCTGCTACCGTTACCTTCTCCACCCTTCACTTTCATTAGGGTTTCCTCTCCTCCTCCCCTCCTCCTCCTCCTCCTTCTTCTCTGTTTAGCTCCCGATCTCTCTCTTTCTCACCGTTCCACATCCTAAAACTCGTAAACTTTTCGTGGGTTTTCATCTTTTCGCGATCTGATTCCGAAAGTCCTTAACTTTCTCGAAGAAAGAGATCAGATGGAGGAAGGAAGTGTCTTCAGATCTCTATTAGCGATCCTTCAGTGGTGGGGCTTCAACGTTACCGTCATCATCATGAACAAATGGATCTTCCAGGTTATCAATCACTTTATTGATCTGATCTCTGTCTTCTGAATCGTAAAGTTTACAACTTTTTTGGGAAATTTATGTAGAAACTGGATTTCAAGTTCCCACTTTCGGTTTCATGTGTTCACTTCATATGCTCGTCGATTGGAGCGTACATTGTGATCAAAGTCTTGAAGCTTAAACCTTTGATCGTGGTTGAGCCAGAGGATCGATGGAGGAGGATCTTCCCTATGTCTTTCGTGTTCTGTATCAACATTGTGTTGGGGAATGTCAGCCTTCGTTACATCCCTGTTTCTTTCATGCAGACTATTAAGTCCTTCACTCCAGCTACTACAGGTTAAGATCTTTGTCTTTGTCTGTTATTGGATGATCTCAAGAGAGTCTGATTGTTTTGTGTATGTGTTTGAGCAGTTGTGTTACAGTGGCTGGTGTGGAGGAAGTACTTCGACTGGCGTATTTGGGCGTCTCTTGTCCCCATTGTTGGAGGGATTCTTCTTACCTCTGTTACAGAGCTTAGCTTTAACATGTTTGGGTTCTGTGCTGCTCTGTTTGGGTGTTTAGCTACCTCCACTAAGACCATTCTTGCTGAATCTCTTCTTCACGGTTACAAATTTGACAGGTCAGTGCTCTTTGTTGTGTTTAATGATAGTGTTTCTTGTTGTGTCTTCATTGGAGTGATGTTACTTCAATTGTACTAGATAATCTTAGTCTTAATTGAAAATGTGATTGATGTATCTCTCTTTCCGGTTAAGAGTCGATCACATGAGCTTTTTGAGAAGTTAACCAATGAGTATTTGTCTGCGTAGAAGAATGATTTGACTCTTCTCTGTTCTTCTTTTATGTAGCATAAACACAGTATACTACATGGCGCCTTTCGCCACCATGATCCTCGGTATACCGGCATTACTACTGGAAGGCAACGGGATTATGAACTGGTTTGAAGCACACCCGTCTCCCTGGTCAGCCCTCATCATCATCTTCAGTTCTGGTGTGTTAGCCTTCTGCCTCAACTTCTCCATCTTCTATGTCATTCACTCCACAACTGCAGTCACATTCAACGTAGCTGGAAACCTCAAGGTAACCAAAACAAATCTTAAACACACATAACCCACTATCGCATATGAATGCATGGTTCATGTACTTTTTTGCAGGTTGCGGTGGCTGTACTGGTGTCATGGTTGATATTCCGTAACCCGATATCGTATATGAATGCTGTTGGATGTGGAATCACACTTGTGGGCTGCACATTCTATGGATACGTGAGGCATATGCTTTCACAGCAAACGCCTGGGACTCCTAGGACTCCTCGTACACCAAGAAACAAGATGGAGTTGCTTCCTCTTGTTAATAACGATAAACTTGAAGGCAAAGTCTGAACTCTGCAGAAGATAGAAATTTAATAGAGAAATAACATTTTGTTTTTTGTTTTTGTTTTGGGATCGTAGAGATAATGGTTCTTCTTATTTATATCTCTCTGCTATGTAGAATCTATAATTTCATCTAATACAATTTTCATTAAACCTAAGGAGAAAAGTACAAAGAACTTTGATGAATGAAGAAATCATCCACTAGGGTTAGAGAGATGATCTCTAATATCTGCTAAGTTATTTCTGAGCAAACGTGTATTTTAAACTCTTCTTGAAGTGGGTAACAACCTTTTTCTCTTGACCTGATCTCAAGATCAGGAGAGAAAGCAAACATACTCAGAAACTATGGTTATAAATTAGTTGGTAACTGACCCTCTAAAAAAATTTAAGAACGATGGAAAGAAACATCACATTTTATTGATATTAAATCTTACATTTTATTGATATTAAATCTTATGATAGGTAATGACAAGACTATTTTTGTTTTACTAAACAACAACATTTGCCATCCAGTGGGTGAGCAGTAAAGCACTCTAGAAAAGTTGGATCTTCTGAAGGCTGTGTGCACACGTTCTTGCAGTCGCTGCCCTTCTTACAAGGGCCATTGGGTGGCATTCTATAGTTACATTTACCTGAAAAGTTTATTTAAAAATAAACCAGCTCAGTTTATTATATCATTCAACTATGAAGAAATAGAGTAAAATAATATTACCAGCAGATTGAGAAAACAGAAGAAAAAAAGCTAGGATCAAAGAAGCAAGTTGAATCTTCTGTGCTGCCATTGTTTTCTTTGTATCTCTTTTCTTTTGTGAAGATGATTTTTTTTTTTTTGGGTTAAAATCAAATGACCATCTCCCTTATAAATACTTGCGTAAATTGGTATATACGTTACTAATTAGTTTCTTAACAAAGATATATTGTTTGAGAATCCAATTGCAATAATTATGGGTAAATCTTCACTTAATTATATAATATTCTCTGCAAAGTAGAATTGAACATCCATTCCTAATATAATTTATTAACAGAAAAAAGAATATATTTACATATATCTCCAGAATCCAATTGCAATAATGTGTGTAAATCTTGCATTAATTATATAATATTCTCTGCGGAGTAGATTTGAACATCCATTCCTATTTTAATTTATTAACAAAGAAAGAAATATATTTACATATATTTTCAGAATCTAATTTATGTATATCTTCAGAAAGATGATTTTGTTGGATATAACAGTAAAATTAATTCAATACTTACTAAACTAGCATATATTTTTTGGCAAAATAAAAGATATCAAACAATAAATCCTATTAATTACAACTAGGTGTTTTACCTGCTCATGCAATCATAATTATTTTACAAATACTAATTAATAAATGCATTATAAATTTAAAAATTAGCATGATAAAATATTTATTTTTGTTTTTAATCCTTTTTCTGTTTTTTCTCTCTTTTTTTTGTCTCATCTTAGTCTTTTTAAATACAAATTATAATACAATGAAAACATAATCAAATATCAAAAATTTAACACAATAAAATAAATTATGAACGTAAATTTTGGTCTCTTTTAATCATTTTTACCTTTTTAACTCAGCTATATGCATGAAACTATAAGAAAATGAAACACACAACCAAAAGAAGAACAAAGCAATTAGAAAATTTATGATAACTTATAAAAATAATTTTAAAAGAAGTAAATTGAGATAATGATAATATTTAATTAGTTTATTCAATAAATATGTACACAAATTTATCTAACTATTTTATAATTTTAACTTTTTAATTAGAGTTACTTAATAATAAATTTATGGCTAATTATATAATGATAAGCTAAATTATTCATCAAGTTAATAATATCCGACACAAAAAAAACATTAATATAAAGATACATGTGAAACGTTTCAAGTTAAAATTTGTTTAATCATCAATCAACCTGGATTAATTATTTTATATCTTAATTGAGAATCTTAAACCGGTTAAAACCAATCTAAAATCATCCATGCCCGTAAACCCGATAACCAACCCGGTTATCTTTTTCATTGGACCATCTGAGATTTAGTTCTGTCAGACCATTTGCAAAGAACAGAGCGAAAGGTTGTAAAGAAGATGAAGCTAACGTGGAACAAGAACCCTAAGAAACGCTCTCGTGCAGCTTAACCGAACCTTCTCGATATTCCTCCGAGAAGGAAGCTCCAGAGACTAAATCTCAGCGCCAAGATGATTTAGAGTTCGGAGGGACTCACTCTGAAAGACTCGATCTCGAAGCAAAGAAGCTCGCAGATTCGTTTAGAGAACAAGGAGACAAGCTCGCTGAGGTAAGCTTTAACATCACTTTTGTTCTGAGTAAGAACATGCTGATTCGTTATTCCATGAAAATGGGAAGCTGCTCTTAATCTTGTGCCCGAAGATGCTATCATTCATGAACAAAAAGCACAAGTCTTTCTTGAGATTGGTGATCCATGGAAAGCACTCAAGACTGCAACACGTAATTCTCCAAAGCCCTTTACTTTTGTACAGTTACAAGGTTTGATCTTTATGATTTGCATTCTTCACAGGAGCTACTGAGATAGATCCATCATGGGCTGAGGTACTTTAAGACTCTCTAGTCTTTATTATACAACGCTACTTGTCTGTAACTAAGCTAACTTTCCTGACTACTAGACTATGCTCCTTCTGTTGATTATGTACAAGATTGATTATATGGATGTTGGTTGAAAGCTCGCTTATTTGTATGGTTTAACTCCTTTGTTTAGGCATGGACTACTCTGGGAAAAGCACAACTTAATTTTGGAGAACCTGACAGTGCTATCAGGAGTTTTGAAACCGCCTTATCTATCAATGTGAATTCCATTGAAAGATTGAAATTTTTTCACTATTCTTTTGGTTACATAGAGATCTTGAGGACATGTTATTTTACCCATTCAAACAGGCGGAATCAAGAGAGGCGAAAGAGGATTTACAAGCTGCAAAACAACTAATGAAGAAGAGAGAACAGCTTCAGACATCAGGACAGGACACTGACACTAAACGTTTTGTGGTTGGGGTGACAAGAAAATAGAGCCAAACTAATGAACCGGATACTTGTACTCTAGGCATAGAGTAGAACTTGTACAGTGTAATAAGAACCGGATACTTATAGCCATTTGTCTTAGAAGAAACTTCTGAATCTTTCTCGTAAATACTTATAGCCATTTGTTCCTTAACCACATGGCTTGTGTACAGAACCGTCTCTACTTCCGTGCAGCTGATGTTCTCTCCTCCCCATATGATATCAGGTCCTTGACTTCTAAGCAGAAGATATTGTAAACGAAGTTTTTAAAATATGAAGCAAAATTAAGTTCATTATAAAGTTGAGCAGATTGCAGATTCAGCACATCACAAAGGCACTTTTGATTAAAGGATTCAATCTGGAAATTACCAAAAACGAACAAATTTTTGTAGAGATATGTATCAATATTAGAGACAAGAAGCTGAATATACTGCCTGTTTCCAATCCTTCATTACAAGTTTGGTCAATTCGTGATCTGTAACTATACATCTGAAGAGTGAACTTATCAAGATCCACTACTGCTTGCCTGGTTCCTTTTATCTCTGATTTCAATCAGAGATGAAAGAAACCTGACAATCTGGGACATCTCTGGTCTCTTCTCTGCTTCCGTCGCGCAGCATGAACCTGCTAGTTCAGCTACCTCGTTGACGCTCTGTTGTGTCTCATGGTCTTTGTCAATGTCTTCTTCAATGGACTTCCAAAATGCGTCTTTCTTCTTCTCGAACCACATGGCAATGTAGTCTTCCGATCTGTCCTCGTAGTCATAAGCTTTCTTACCACTAATTAGCTCCAACAGAACGACTCCAAAGCTGTAGACATCTGCCTTCCTTGAAAGCGTTCTCCCTTCTGCAATTACATACATTTCACCTGTTAGTTACAAAAGAAAACAAATACATATTGCTGAATCAGATATAGATATTTACAGTTGAAATGAGAAAGACAAACCAAAGTATTCCGGTGCCGTGTAACCTACAGTTCCAACACACTTGGTGTTTATTGGTTCTCTTCCTTCTGTTGTAGTCCTGGCAAAACCAAAGTCTGCAATCTTTGCTCGTAAATCTTTTCCCAAAAGAACGTTTGCGGATTTCACGTCTCGGTGGATGTAGATTTGACTGTGACTAGCTAGCGTATGTAGATACTCTAATCCTCTAGCCACATCCAATGCAACAATAAGCCGATGACTCCAATCTAATCGCACCGCTCCTTGTTTCTTCTGGAGATGCTTACTCAACGCACCTCGTGGCATGAACTCATAGACTAACAATCTCTCGTCTCCTTGGATGCAGTACCCATGAAGGCTCACAATGTTTCTGTGACGAACTCGAGATAGAACAGTGACCTCAGCTTTAAACTGATCACTGCAGCCTTTACCAGCAGTAGCGACCATCTTCTTAACCGCAATCTCTCTTCCATCTTTCAGTTTTCCCTGATATACGGATCCGAAAGCCCCTCTCCCGACCGGATGGCTGAAGTCTTCTGTAGCTTCCCTAAGAATTTCCAGAGAAAAAGCATTGTTCTCAGATTCCAAAATCTCGCTCTGCTGAGAAGATAGCAATGCTACATTCTGCTGAGAATGTGGCACCATCTCGTTTTGGGCTGGCTGACTAGCTCTAGCAGATCGGTTCCTCTTCCAAGCCCTAAAGAAATGAATGCCTACTCCAAGAAGAGAAGCAAGAGCCATGGCCCCACCGGAAAGTACCCAAGCGAGTGAAGGAACATCTCTCTGAATCTCTGGATTCCCTACAGTATCTGGAATTATTGTCTTGAAATGCGGAACTTTCCCATGTAGCTGGTTGTAGGAAAGATCAAGACTCCTAATCAGTTTCATCCTGGTGAGCTCTAATGGGATGGTACCAGTAAGTAGGTTATGGGAAAGATCCAGGACATACAATGAAGTAAGATCCCCAAACCGTTTGGAGATACTACCCGTCAAGTTCAAGGATGCCAGAAAAATATCCTTGATTTGACCTTCCACGCAGTTTATCCCATGCCATCCCTCACAAGGGTCATTTCCTTTCCAAGTGTCAGCAAGTAACTGGTTGTAGCCAAAGTTCGCCATAACCGAAAACAGAGCATCATCAACTGTGCTATCATTGCTGCTCCCTGGACTCGAACGAGCCTTCACCACAGTGAGAAAGCCGAAACACGCACCAATAGACACCAAGTTCCTCGTCCGTAATCCTGCACATTAATGATAGTCCAATATCAGCTTTCATTTGGTTCCTCTATCTATAACATCTATATCAATTTCCTCTGTTTTTTCAATCTACATAATCGTTATCAGTTTTCTATGAAATCTATTATAGGTTTCTTGGATGTCACGCAAAAACTAGACCAAACACATTATCAAATCATTCAACTATCATAACAAAGTGAAAGATCGCATAATATATCAACTTGCAGAGCCAAACATATAAAAGTGTGTTTCCAGTACAAAAACGCAAAGATTCTTAGCTAAACATTAAAACCATTCACAAAAATGGAAGAGAGGACTTGGAGAACTACCTTTTAGTCTCCGAAGGATATGAACAAGACGACGAGGGTTCATCAACGTGGATACATCAGTCAACTTGCTTCCTGAACCCAATTCCTGAAAGACAGTCCGCTCTGCATATTCTTCCTGTCAAAACAGCACCAAGAAAAGAATAAAAAACAGTTTCACATCAGTTTGTGACTTGAGCTGAGCGCTATGTGAGCTTAAAAAGAAACATCCCGAATTGCAATTGTCATTGCAGAGTAAACAAAACATAACCCTTCCTTACTACATGGTTCTGCTAACAGCTATCCTAGGTTGTCCTTATGGTGCATCATCATACAATAGTTCAGATACATGAATGTACAATAGTTCAGATACATGAATGTACAATAGTTCAGGAATCAATCATATTACTTTTGTAACTGAAATTACCTGATCAATACAGGAAGGCTCCATGTACAGATGCAACTCAGGAGAAGAAGATGTACATTTGTGTTGATAATCATCGATCTTTTGAACGGGTCTCGGAGGAGTATGAAACTCCTTCTCTAGCTGAGACGAACTCCATATCTCAAACTTTGTAGAAGGTTCATTTTCAGGATTTGGAATCACAAGACCCGATGGAGACGGGACAAGATCAGATGCTTGACTCATGGCAACCGTTGCCTGAGTAACTTATCGAGATTTACCGGTGTGAACAACAGCTCCGATGATGATTGTCTGTAGACAGAGAGAGAGAGCGCTGCAGAGAATGCTGCTGAAAATAGAAACTAGGAGGGAAATTTTATCTAATTAAAAATATATTATTTCAAATATAGAAAAAATTCTAACACGGGTTGTTTGGAAGTCACGCTTAATTTTAGTAAGAATATAGCTCAATTATTCACATAAGCCGTAGGAACCTAAAGCTAAATCTCCCCCAAAAGAATATTACTTTTATAATATCTTGTTTATTTACCTTTTGCAATTTTTTTAGTTAATTATGTTAGATAAAAATGAAGAATAACATAGTAGTGTTTAAACAAACATAATATAATTTAAAAATTAATTATATAGATATTCATCATATTATATAGATACGTCGGAATGTAGAAGTTATTAGTACATATTCATATTAACTTTCTGATTCATATGAGATTCTGGTACACCTGAGACATCAACTGACTAGGACATCTCACTAATAACAACTTGTTTCCAACACATCTGGTCTGGAAGGAACTCAAGGATCAGCTAGTGGGATTGTTTCCTTTTGCATTTTCTTGGACAGCCAATCCTTCGTCCATCTCTCTAAAAAATAAATTGAAACCAGTATGTCACTTAGAGGTCCATCTTCTGAACCAGAGGACATCACCACATTGAAGATAAAACATGTGCTCTGCTAGTGTGCTATCAATCAGTGGATGTATGCTCAATGAAAGTCCAGTTCTTCCAATCAGGGTTCTTGATTTTCTTTATCCTCCTTCAAAAGGTACACGAAGCATATGCTCAGAACAGGTGTTGGATTTGAACATATTAGTTATGGAGTTTAAGATTTGTTTTGGTTACGTTAAGGAGGTTTCCAGCTACATTGAATGTGACTGCAGTTGTGGAGTGAATGACATAGAAGATGGAGAAGTTGAGACAGAAGGCTAACACACCAGAGCTGAATATAATGATGAGGGCTGACCATGGAGACGGGTGTGCTTCAAACCAGTTCATAATCCCATTACCTTCCAGCAGTAATGCCGGTATCCCGAGGATCATGGTGGCGAATGGCGCCATGTAGTATACTGTGTTTATGCTGCATAAAAGACGAATAGAACAATCAAATCTTTCTTCTACGCAGACAAGTACTTATTGGTTAAGTTCTCAAAAAGCTCATGTGATTGATTCTTAACCGGAAATAGAGATACATCCATTACCTTTGCGACTAAACTCAACTAAAGAGATACATCAATCACCTTTTCAATTAAGTCTAAGCGCATCACATGATTATTTAGTGCAAAACAGAAGTAAAATCACTCCAGTGAAGACACAACAAGAAACAGTGTCACTGAAATTGCAGTGCTCCGAATCAGCACAGACCATAGAAAGAAACTCATGAGGAGACACCAGAAAGAGCACTGACCTGTCAAATTTGTAACCATGAGAAGAGATTCAGCCGGTAGTTCTTATTCTGTTGTTCTGAGCCAGTAATTCCAACAAGTATCTGTAAATTCTCATTGCATATGTTATGCTGTGCAAAATAGTGTCCTGGAGCTTGTATTTGAACCGTTGTAGTAACACCAGTTCTGTTGCTTCCAGCAACAGACTACCCCATGCTTGTAGACATAGCTTGGTGGCCAATATCAACGATGTTCAAACAGACTCAGGAACCCCAGATGAAACTGCAGCCACTTTCATAAGAGACCATCCGATTGAAGAGTACAACGAAGTAGTCGTGGTATTGGTGTTGGTTTGCACAATGCAGCCAAAGATCTTACTGCAGTGTTATGCCTCGTCGCTTTCACCTGAATCTGTGCATGATACTCAACTGAATATGTCAAAAACCACAGTAAAAGATGATACTTTTTTCCAAAATAAACCCAAGCAACTTCACAACAGATGAGACACACAAAAACCAATCTGAAACAAAATGTGGTTGCTTATATCTCCATTTATGCTTCACCACAAAAGGAGTTGTTGCTTAAATCGGCCAATCCCTGTACCCTGCTTTTAACCATCTCATCAAACACAACAAACGCCTCCCTTTGTGCAGTAGCAGTCTCTTCCCTAAACTCCCATTCCGAAAAGTTTGGAAATGGCTTATATCTCCACTTACGTTTACTGGGAACGTCTCTGCAATCTGCAATCTGCACCAAGTAAAAACTGTTTGAAGCCTCTTGCAACCCACCATCTCACGCTCTCTTTGCATACCAACCTCGACTTATGTGTCTGTTGCATCAGTCTATTGCGTTTGAACTTGAATCTCCAGGATTCAAAAGACTTGTTCCGTTTCTGCTTAATCCTTACTCGTATTTACAATTTGACCACACTGTGGGTGTGTAACATTTTTGTCACCAGCATTTTCTGATCGATGAGTTAATACCTCCACGTCATTGGCATGTATAAAAATGTGGAAGTTGCTCTCTTAGATGCCCAAAGGAAGCGCCAAATCCAAAACCAGAGTTGGAAACATCAACAGCAAGTTGCGTTGGTGAGTTATTTCACCACCGGAATTAAAACTCCTAAAACCAGACTGGGATTTGAAGCTCCTTAACGAGATGAGGAACACGATCAGGTTCATGTACTTCCATCACTTCAGTGGTAGAGTCTGGCTCTTGAACAGACTCAGTAACTGAGTCATTCTTTAGTTAAAAGGAGGCTGAACTTGAAGTTCCTTCCAGGTTGTAGACTCCACTTTCGGACATTCTTGGGCACACAAAGGAGTCAGTGATTCGGCAAGTCAGTTCTCTCTAAAGTTTTGATAGATTCGCTTGCACCACCAGATTCTCTTGAAATAATGTCAGCAAACCGACCATTTCTTGATCTGGTGCAAGACGAATCAACATTCTATTTTTGAACTGAGACCAACCTGTAAACAATTCAGACGTTTCCCCACAAAACCAGCTCCTTCCAAGCTCATTGAAACCAACTTTAACTTAGCTATTTCGCTATACTTGCCAGCTCTGAAGAAATGTTCTACTTGCCCAAATTCAACAGTAAGTCATGATGAAACCATCAAAACTCGGTAACTCAACTTTCTTTGACTACTAACCTTGCTGATTATCAGAAACATGAAAATTCCTCCGATAACCTAATGATTCAAACTCCGGAGATGAAGATCAGAACATTCACAAAACTAACACCTTTGCCTTTCCATTCATTACAAGGACGCAAACGTTCCAAACCTTTCTGAGTTTCTCTCTGATTCTTTCTACTGTACTCCATCTTCTCCAGATCATCATCGATTCCAAAACGCAACCACAAGATCCTCCCCCATCGATCCTCTGGCTCAACCACGATCAAAGGCTTAAGCTTTAGGACTTTGAGCACAATGTAAGCTCCAATCGATGAACATATGAAGTGAACACAAGAAACCGATAGTGGGAACTTGAAATCCAGTTTCTACATAAAAGTTTTCAAATAAAAACGTCATAAAGTTGCAAACTTCACATTGACAAGACAGAGATGAGATCAATATAGTGATACGAAGAGGTTACACTATATGCATACATCATACCTGAAACCTCTAAAACACATGAGAAGGGCTTTTGATCTGTTCCTTGATCCTCCTGACAACTCCCATTCTCTGCTGCTGCTTGTTGATTTGGTTAACCTCCACTCCAAGAAGAGAAAAACGGATGTATTTGAATGCCAGCAGACATGCGCGGATCTTCCTGATCAATAAAAACCAAATATTTCAGCCCAAGATTTTGAAGATACTTTGCTTAAATTCTGGTGTTGCTTATTCCAGCCACAAAAGGGGAATTAGAGGTGAGACATTGGCAGGCAGCAAACTTTTGATTATCAGCAGCTACATTTAGTTGCATTGGAGTTGACCATCTGCATTA
>CAJHQP010009352.1:0-22772 GCA_905132765.1 Moricandia arvensis
ATATTTATGATGGTTGTATCAATTGTGGAAATATATGATAAAAATATGGTTGTATGATTGTATCGAGTGATAGTTAAATTTCTAATACATTGAAGAAAAATATATGGCTTTACGGATTTGGGTAGGAGATTAAGTCGATTATATTAGAAATTAATATCAGGATATTTAAACGTGTGTCGATGAGATTTTAGTGATTTATTAAACACATGTCTGGAACTACATGACCCAGAAAAGTAAGAATTTGTTTGCGTTTAAATGATAATTTAGAAATAAAATGGTTTGCTTGAGAATTGAGCCTTTTTGCTTGAATTTAAAAGGCATATTTACTCTTAGTATTTATTCATGCTTAGATGAAAGAAAGATTTAAATAGCTCGTTTGTGAATTATGGTTTCTTTCGGCTTAAATTTGTAAGTTCATGTATTTTCTACCAGTTAACAATTGCGTAGTGAAATAAAAATTCCTTATTTCTATTATTTGGAAAAAAAAATAATCAAAATATATTATGTTGTTCTTTTCACTTTCTCGATTCTATCTTTTTATTATTGTGTGCCATTATGATGGACCTAAAAAGTCTTTGTCACAAAAATAGTTTTCAATGAGAAAAATGATTTAAAATAGACTTTAATTAAGGTGTAAATATACATTTATACTCATTGGATTAATTAATTTAAATTTATCGTTCAGAGTTATGAGATTAAGTTTAGAAAGTGAGGTTTAAAATTATAAAAAATATTAAAATTTTCAAAACAAAAATCTATTTTGGTTATTTTTTAAGTCTATTGTTATGATTAAAAACTTTTAAAAAATCTATTTTGAGACTTTTCCTATTAATTTTCAGGGGGTCAGATGAATTCGGTGGCTATTAAAATATCATTAAATTCATGTCTCCATTGTATATCTATGGGGTTACATGGTTGCCTTTAATCCATATGTAAGTTTGTTGTTAGTTCTATTCAGCATTTTCTTAATCTTGTTGTTTGGGAGGATAGAGATAATGACCAAAATAGACCTAAAAACTTTTGTACCCAAATAGCACTTAAAGAGATAAATGACCAAAATAAACTTTATTAAGAATGGACCACCAATTGATGTTTCCTCTTTTAAGGGAACAATATTCGTATCCGCATTAAAAACTTGTCTGTCAAAATTTATAAAAACCGGTATGAAAGTTGTTAATTTAAGTTGTTTGTTTCTTTAAAAAAAAGTAAGTCGTTTGAGTTTAATCCAAACTGCATGTTGTCTTTGAATCGAAGATGAATCATGCTACCTAATTCGGTTTTCGTATGATCCAATAAAAACGTCTGAGAATTCTCAAACACGTTGCATCGGTATACATAAACCTTATGCACTTTTCTATTTTATATACACTATTCACCACATGCTTAATCCCTATGCAATGCACATTCTGCTACTTGGGAATTCAGTTTCGTAAAACTCGGAGTCCGCCATCAAGCTCGTTCTGATCTTGGACGCAATATACTGAAAACATCCGCATACTAATCTTAATTATAATACAACCATATTTTGTTTTAGCAACCTATGAGTAAATCTAGGTGTTACAATTTACAGTAACAATATATAGTGTATATATATGGATAGTTATTTATCAGACCAAATGCATGTATTCTATAGATAACAATAGGTATAAATGATTTAGATAGAAACTGTCGCATCCACGATCCTAGATAGGATCATCGGGACGGGCCATGGTTTGAGGAAACATACAGTCAGGTCATATGACCTAAAGTCGAGTGTTCATGGTCACGAGGAAGGGTTAAGTACGTCGGGAAAGCTAAAGATTTAACCTATCATTGATGGAAACAAGGATAAAGGAGCTGGACGAGTGATATGTCAGTTGAGCGATGTAGACGGGTAGCTCGATCAGATGAACGAAGTGTGGATAAGCTTAGTCTAGCTCACTCAAAGTTTATGTCAGCTCAACTAGCTGGACTACTAGCTCACTCAGCTAGGCCAGCTGGGATCCAGCTCAACTCAGATGGATGGAGTTTCCGGGTCTTGGGCAGTTGGTCCATGTCTAGGTCGGTGTCGGGCTAGTTGGTCGGGCTAAGTTGGGTGTGGGCCGGTGAGGTCCTAGGCTGAGTCTAGGAGGCTTGGGTAACCCGTTAGGCCTAGGATCGACCCATTTAGGGGTGGTTATAGGCGATGGGGTGTGACTAAGTCGGCTAAGGTTGCAAACTTTCGACCAAGTCGTGCCCATTCGCCTAGCCAACTTGCACCCATTCCCCCAAGGCAAGGGCTGATTCCCTCCTCTATAAATAGGGACCCTTTATGTCGATTTCCTATCATCATTTTTGGGAGTAAAAACTCAGAGAAATATCGTGAGATAGAAAGAAAGAAAGAGAGAGATTCCGGCCCAAGAGAAAGGCTGATTGTGGTGGTGGTTATTTCCAGAGAGTGTAATCGTTGGGAAAGTAATTACCGGTTAAGAATGGGAAGAACCGGCAAGGATAAGCAAATGGAATCCCTGAGCATGTCTCCAAGGTATGTGATGGACCACCGATACATTTAGACTAGACCGGCGGCCATAAAGGTTGAGTCTATGGTCTGATCGGTCGGGTTACATCTGATTCTTCTTTATTCTATTCGATTCGTTCTTCTTCTCTCTTCTCTTTCTCGATATATGTGAATAGGTGTGAAGGATGGATTGAAGGGTTGCGCATATTTCTGATGGTTACTTGGTATGTAGGGATGCTTGGTTGAATGACTAAGTACCTAAGGGAAACGGTTGGTCTTTATCCAAGGGGTGTGAGTTCCAAATGGTACCAATGGTTCAAGGCCTTGGCCGATCCAATTGGGACAGTCCATAGCTTGTTAAGTCGGACATGATCATGGTTCGTCTAGCCGCGATATTGAGTCACAAGGTCCGATCGGTTTGCAAGGTAATCCAGATGGTTTTGGGCCTTACTCGGTTGTATGGATCCAAGCCTTGGCCAGATCAGGTAAGAAGGTCTGTGGGCCTAATGGTCCTGACTTAAAGGATGGCCGATCAAACCTTGACATTAACTGTACGGTTGGATGGGACAAAGGTTGATTCGGCTATGGTCTTGATAAGATCGTTTGGGATAGGCTTGGACTTGGTTTGGGCTTAGCCGATAATTATATTATTGCTTGAGTAGAGGTTTATACTATTCAAGAGAACCAAACCATGCATTGTTAGAATCAACTCGTAAGATATCGAATTATGATTAATGCTAAGTGGTTTATGGTTTCAGGATCTGATGATGATCGTGGTCAAGCCAAGGAGCCGTGAAGACTCCATCAGCAAGTGGTTTTGTGGTGTGTGAATATATCGACATAGGAACGAACTTATGATAGCCTATTGAGCACACTGAATATTGTATTGAATCTCATTTCTTTTATTAATACATTGTCGATTTTGCTTATTGGTTCATTTTTGTTTTTCTGTTTCTCTATAAACCCTCATATTTCGAAAATGAATTAGTAATTATTAGACTCGAAAGAATCAATCAGAAATTTGATAAGTAAAACTGCGGGTCAAGTTGGGCCTTAAGGGCAAGGATCGGGTCTTATAGAAACCCCTACTATGAATCGAGACTGAAAAAAAAAGGAAGAAGAGATTACATCAGTCCTCACCTTAGCTTATATCTTCAAATCAAGAGATGGAGCGGAGTAAATCTGCGTTCTACTGCTCCTCACAAACCAGATTCTACAAGTACAACAATTGGTTTCCACCCAAACCCTAAATAAGATATCCAGAAGAAGAAAGAAATAGAGAAGAACAAAAAGAAAGTGATTATGGTTTCCTTACGCTCACCAGTAGCTAGATCTAAAAAAACAAGAGTAAAAGACTCAAGAAAACGACGAGAAGGGATCGAAACTTGAGGAGATCTCCTCTCCGGTGGGACTACACGGTGGCTGGAGGTTCTCCGGTGACCCCGTGGTAACTCTGGTGGCTTCTCCTCCGTCGACGGCTATTGACTCTTCAATCGGGCAGACTCCGCTATGTTTGCTTCTCTGGAAAGAAACATAAAGGTGACTCTAGGGTCTTCTCTACATGGATCATAACATTATGTGTATCTTAATTAATGATTAGGCCACAGACCCGAGAATGCAACACTAACATAGAAATATTTTCCCAAAAAGGAATAAACCACACATAGGGCTAGGCATTTTATCCGTTAAATTTAATTTGATTCGTTAATCGTTTCGGTTACTCCGTAAAATTCAGATATCCATAAGTCGTCGAAGCAAAGAAAATACTAAAAGTTAATATCCGTTAGAAACGAAGAAACTACAAATACTAAAATTAGAGCCGGATATCCGATTCCGATCCGACATTATACAAATAGATGTATATCTACAAATAAATAGAGATTTTTATATTTATAATTTTATAAAATATTATTTTAACATTATTTTATTAATTTTATTGAAATTTTACTTATAAAATCTTTATAAAACGACAATTTCTAAAATTTTATGTGTTTATAAGAAAATTTGATTAATTTTAGAAATTTATGGAACATATAGTTTCATTAATTTTATTTTTAATTTTATATTTTGTAAAAATATTTTTTTGCAAATAATTTGTATAGTTTTTCTAGATTTACTAAGATTATACCAAAATAGATGAGATATTCGTAAATATTCGTGAATATTTGCAAATATCCCAGAAAAAAAAATTGGATATTTAGAAAACTGGATTATTCGTATTTCTCCGAAGCACAACAAACAGAAAAATCAGATATCCGTAAGATACGAAGCAAATAAGATTGTTCGACTGTGCCCACCCCTTTACACACACATCTATGCCCAATGCATTTTCCTCGCTAATCATTCTTCTAACGGGATTTGAAGTAAGTATAGTTCTATTGTACCTTGTCTAATAACTAAATTTATTTATATAGCATTTAAAATAAAATCTGAAAATAGAAAGCATAAAAATCATTCCACAATAAGAATATATTATTTTAACTGGATGTTACAATTTATTCAAATCCATCTGTATTCATATAAATAATAAAATTAACATTTGCTACTCCAAAACTAAAATTACCATCCAAAACTAAAATAACTATCCCAAAATTAAATTTGCTATTATAGAAGTGAGTTTTATTCCAATATATGTATATAAAATAGATTTTTTGAGAAAAAAAATATAAAGAATGATATTTTACCACTTAATATAGGATGTATATCTTTGGAATTAATCCAAGCCCCCTTGTTCATATTTTTAAAGACTCGCATCTTGATTTTTGGATCCGAGAGGTTTCTGTTCCTCATGTTTCTGTCAGTTGTTTTTCTTATTCATTGTATATAGTTGATGGCTTTTCTCAAAGCTTTCTTTTCAAAATGATTTAAACCTTGTGGTTAAACAAAAAACTAACCATTTTTTCAAAAAATATTTTGCTTCATTCACTTTAAAATTCAAATTGTTCACAAAATGTCATTACTTTTTTTGAAATAAATTATTTTGAATGAATGTATAATTTTTTTGATTCAAAACGTTTTTACAATGAATGCATCTCTAATTCAAGCATCTAATAAGCTAAACTCTAAGATTACATGTGCATAGATTATCAACCTGCTTGATAAGCAAAGCATATCTTGATTAATATAAATAGATTTTTTGAGAAAAATATATATAAAAATGATATTTTACCACTCTAATATAGGATGTATATCTTTTGAATTAATCCAAGCCCTTGTTCATATTTTTAAAGACTCGCATACTTGATTTTGGATCGAAAGGTTTCTGTTCCTCATGTTTCTGTCAGTTGTTTTTCTTAGTCATTGTATAGTTGATGGATTTTCTCAAAGCTTCTTTCAAAAATGATTTAACCTTGTGGTTAAACAAAAAACTAAACCACTAGACCACTACGTTACGTTTCCTTATTTGTTACCAAGGTTATGATGATTTGGAACCAAGCAAAGACGGTCTAGTGTACTTGAGAGAGCTTCGGCCCGACTACGGTCTCGGGCTCGATCCGCGCAGGCCACCAGAGAATTAAAATTTGAGCATCGCCGGCGACAGAGACCGCTTCGGCGGAGCTAGTCTGACCCACTTCTATGGGGCCAGATACTCTGTGTAATTCAACAAAAAAAACATAATCATTTTTCAAAAACATATTCTTGCTTCCTTCACTTTAAAATTCAAATTGTTCACAAAATGTCATTACTGTTTTTGAAATAAATTATTTATCAACAAATATTTTTGAATGAGTGTATAATTTTTTATTCAAAACGTTTTACAATGAATGGCATCTCTAATTCAAGCATCTAATAGGCTAAACTCTAAGATACAATGTGCATAGATCTTATCAACCTGTTGATAAGCAAAGCATATTCTTTGATTAAATTATGTATAGATTTGCAAATTCAAATCAAGTTTGTGCATTTTGGCAAATTACCCTTTCTCTTAATGTCTTCTCTCATTTCTCTTCCATCCAATATACGTGAACTCTGGATTGGAGAGCGATACTCAATATAAGGAGTATAATACTGAGTGTTTAAGTCTGAACTAAGTAATTATTCATAGGAAAATTTCATTTTTACCATACAGTATGATAGCACTTTTAAATTAATCTTTAATGAATGATTATTTTTAAACATATTTTAACTTTTTCTGATGAAAATAGATTACTTAATTTTTCTAAATATTTATATATAGAACTCAACATCACTTTAAAACTAAATCTAAAAATAATCATTAAATGTAAATTCAAACGATAACTATACTTTGATGAGTTTGTATTTTGTAAGTGTATTTATTTATATTATTCTTAGCATTTCTCTTATTTCATAGGGTTACGATTTTTTTTCTCTCTCAATTTCCTATCTGCGACCCTTTAAGAATCTTGTCATCACCATTTTTCAAAAACCATCGGCTTCATTAATCTCCGTTACGGTTCTTACTCTGTATTGTTCATCAATTGTCTTTCAGATTCTCTCTGCGGTTATAGTTTCGCCACCATCATGCGTCATTCATGTCGTTTTCTATCATTAACACAGCATAAACAGAGTGCAAAAAGAAAAAGAAAAAGAAAAAGAAAAAGAGAAAACAAGCAATTTAACAGAGAACACGTACACTTGATGAGACTCTCTGGAAAAGAGAAAATTAATAAATGTCTTTGTAGCTTCTATTAGGGTTTCGTTATGTGATAGGTTTGGGTGAAACCAAGGACTGACCTGCCTGACATACTAATCGTCTATAAGGGATATTAAAGCAAAAACCTGTTACACTCGCTGGTTTCCCTTTGCAACGTGTCATCATTTTCTATTTTATAACTCCAACAATTAGTAGGTATAAATGAAAAATTGAAGAATGTATATTAGGATAATGAGCCTTTTGTCTCCTTTGCCAAACTTTTCTAGTGAGCTGTTTCTCTCATAATTTACAAAGATTATCGAAGATTCAACTGCTACTGAATGGAGTCTTGATAGGAAGGTACATGATGTCTCATTCAAGACACTCTCTCAGCTCTAGACGATCCTGCTCAAGTTGATGTCTCTGCCAAAACTTTGTGTTGTTCATGAGACTGCCGTGATACAAAGTGTCTCAAACACGCACGCTGCATGCGTTGGTAAGAGAAACTCATCCTCAGGAATCACAGCAGAACCAGCTGAGCTGAACCAAAACCCTTGACATGATAAAGATATAAAGTATACAATGATAAGCCGCGAATCTCAGTAAAGCATGCACATCAATATCACATATATATATATAGTATATATTATATATATATATATATATCATATATATATATATATCTATATATATGATATATATATATATATATATATATATATATATATAGTTGTTAAGGATTTCTTTTAGAGTTGTAGCTTAAAACCTTTGCGACCCAAGAACTTTTAATATCTCGTATAAACTTGAAACCGTCACACAACACCACACACCACCACACACACGTTGAACGATCATAGAACTCTAAATATATTACCTATTTAGAAGTTCCTATCCCACAGCATTAGACTAAATAGGTTATCTGAGTATTAAACTAGCTTTATGACATAATTATCTCCTAATGTTTGCAGGTTTCTGACTGGGCTTGAAGACTTCTCTTAATGTGCCCATTGCTCACATACTTCCACCTTGGCCAATGTATCTGCTCCTCTCCACCTTAGTATCGCCGACAGCAACAAAAGAACCAGAGCTTCTTTCTCGAGTGGCGATGCTTTTGGCGATTCCAGCCGAAGTCTGAGCCGATTCTCGACAGAGGTATGTGACGTCGACTCCTTCTTCATAGTTTCCCTGCACCAGCTTCTTGTCTCTTCATCTTTGACTCCGCATTTCCCATCGATTTTTTTTCCCAGAAGATCCTATATCATCTTCTCCGGTTTCCTACAAAAGATATCGCGACTTCACTTCTCTAGGAGACGAAAGAAAACCTTCATCTTTCTCACTGAATCGATGACATGCAAAACTTCTCCAAGTTTTCCGGTGAGCGTTTATTCGATTATGTAAGCTGTGTAGTATGTCTTAAGTAACCCCGACTAACAGTTTCATCTCATCTTCTCCTGGTGACGAAAACCTGTCACCTTCTCCGATGGACATCCGAGTGTAGTCGTCTAGGATCTCCTAACCTGATTTAGAACCTGCTCGATTTATAACTCCGGTCAATGGTTTCTTTGAGATCCCTTGTCATGTTTGAGGTACTCGTCTCCTTCAGTTTCTTTATCACTGTTTAAGACGTTCTCTCTTACAATGCTATCTTTGGTCTTCAGGTTCCTTTACAGTCATGATTGTAATTCATGCTCCAGTTGTTCCTTCTTTAGCCGAGACTTGCTCGCATCTACTTAGCAGGTAATGTTATTACAGTGTCTTGAGCTTCTTTGTTATCGACAAGAGTAATATCTAAGCTCTAATCCTATTACTTCTTCCTTGTGCGAGGTGAGTCGACAACAACATTACCTGCCTGGCCCTTCTTTTAAATGATTTTGAGGAGTTCACAACAGAGATCAAACTTTTGCCCAGGTAAGGCTTTAGTTAGAAAATCTGCCGGATTTTTGCTAGTATGGACCTTAGATAGAGTAACCCCGCCTTCTTCTAGTGCATCTCTGATGAAATGGTATTTAGTGTCTATATGTTTAGTTCGCTCGTGATGTACGTGATTCTTTGCTAGAGCAATTGCACTTTGAGAATCGCAATTTATCTTGACGCTTTCTTGAACAAACCCCAATTCCCCGCATATTCGTCTTAACCATAAGCTTCTTTTGCGGCCGCAGTAAGAGCCATGTATTCTGCTTCGGTTGTAGAAGAGCTACCTACATCTTGTAACCCATGATTTCCAGCTCACTGTATTCCCCAAACTTGAAACACATATCCAGTGCTGATCTTCTTCTGTCAAGATCAGTAGCTAATCCGAATCACAAAATCCTTCAATGCTAAATCTTGATGCCTTTGTGAAGGTAAGGCATCTTCCTGCGGCTCCCTTTAAATACCTTAGAAACCCATTAGCCGCTAACCAGTGTTCTCTACCAGGTTATGACATAAATCTGCTTATTAATCCCACTGCAAAACCTAGATCAGGTCGAGAACCAACCATAGCGTACAAACACTCCCTACTGCACTCGCATAAGGGTATCTCTTCCATGTGCATTTCTTTCTTCATTCTTTTGATCGGATGTTAGACTTCGTAGTTTGAATTGGGATGAAGTAGGGGTTGCCACGGCTTTAGTGTTTGTCATTCCAAAGGCTTCCACTACCTTTCTTAGGTAACTCTCCTGCGATAATATTAGGGTTCCTTTTGGTTCTATCTCTTATGATATCCATTCCTAATATCCGTGAAGCCTTTCCTAAATCTTTCATTTCCAAATTCCTTGCTCAGACTTTCTTTAATGCTTCTTATCTCCTTATGATCCCCTGATGCTATGAGCATATCATCCACATATAAGAGTAGAAATATAGCTGGAGTCGAGTTGACATTCTTCATGTAAACACATGGATCTTCTCTGCTTCTTATGAACTGTTGAGCCTTCATAAAACAATTCAAACTTATAATTCCATTGCCTTGGGGATTGCTTTAGGCCATACAGCGATTTCTTTAGCAAACACACTTTGTTTTCATCACCTTTCTCAATGAAACCTTCAGGTTGTTTCATAAGAATTCTTTCTTCCAACTCTCCATGTAAGAATGCAGTTTTGACATCCATTTGCTCAAGCTCATAGTCATTGTTAACCACGATAGACAACATAATGCGAATTGACACATGTTTCACTACTGGAGAGAATACTTCATTGTAATCGATCCCTTCCTTTTGAGAAAACCTTGTGCCACTAATCTAACCTTATACCTTGGTTCTTCGACTCCTGGTATCCCGGGTTTTAACTTGAAGATCCACTTGCATCCTATAACTTTTGCATCCTTTGGTTTTTCAATCAGAATCCAAGTGTTATTTCTTTTAAGCGAATCCATTTCTTCATTTGCTCCATTCATCCATAGTTTTCTCTTTTTACTCGTGATAGCCCTCAGCATAAGTCTTAGGTTCTCTCAATTTCTAATTCATCTGCTGCTGCTAGTGTGTATGCCACGAAGTCTGAGTCTCGAATCTGGATGGTGGTTTGATTTGCCTTCTGACTCGATCCTTGCCAGCATAGTAATCTTCTATATTTGTTTCTGACCCGATTTCTTCTTCCTCGCCTGACGTATCCTCTTTTGAATCACTGGATATTTAGCGACTTCAGATACTCCACCTGGAGATGATATCTCCTTATCCTTCATTCTTTTGTGGAGTAGGTCCTTCTATCAGATTTTCTTTAAATGTGACTCGCTTTGAACACTTTTCACTTTCGTTTCTTTCAATAGTTTCACCTTTGGTGTTGTGTGTGTGCTATAAATCTCATCTTCATTGAATACCACGTTCCTACTTGTGTCACATTTTCCGGTGTCAGGTATCCACACGCGATAACCTTTTTCGTTCCACATGGTCTTTCCTTGTACTCTTATGAACATAGCCAGAGCTCCCGAACCTTTTTGAGATTGCTTAAATCACCACTTTGTACTAGTCCAGCGCTCTTCAGGTAGTTCATAATCAATAGACGAGTTTGGTGACCTGTTGATTATATATGTGGCTGTTGAAGCAGCTTCAGCCCAAACTCTTGTCCTAATCCAGTCTCCACGAGCATGCACCGAACTTTGTCCATGATTGTTCGATTCATTCTTTCTGAAACCCCCATTTTGTTGTGGAGTATACGGACATGTCTTGTGTCTCTTTATCCCAGAGTCTCTACAAGTTGATCGAACTGATTGGTTGCAAAACTCAAGACCATTGTCCGTTCTTAAGCACTTTATTTTTCTTCCTTGTTTGGTTTTCAACGGCTTCTTTCCACTCTTTAAATTTGCTGAAGGCTTCGTCTTTTGTTTTTAAAAAATATCCATACTTTCCGTGAGTAGTCATCAATAAAGCTTATAAAGTACTTACTTCCGGCTAGGCTTTTCTGGCGTGGATGGAGAACCCCATAGATCTAGTGGACATACTCAAGGATTTCTTTAGTGGTATGTTTCAGCAGCTGTGAAGCTCTGTTTGTGAGATTTTCCAAATGCGCAGGTCTCACAGAAGTCTAGTTTATCACTTCTTTCTTGGAATGTACCCCTTTTCCACTAGCACATTCAGATTTTTTAAACCCATATGGCATAATCGTGAATGCCATATGGACGTCTTGTCAATTTCTGCCTTTGATAATGTTTAACTCTGGTCCCTTTTGATACTGATCTTGTAAATAGTATAGGCCTTCGTTGACTTCCCTGATAGAATCTCTTTGCCATTCTTGTAGAACCTTATCATAAAGTCTTTTCCTCATATTGACATCCTGATCGTTCTATCAGCATCCCATAGGATATTAAATTTCCTACTCATGCTTGGCATGTACCTCACGCCTGTGAGACACCACAGCTCCGTCTGGCCTTACTATCTTTTTTTTCCAACACCTTGTACTTCACAATGGGTGTATTTGCCATTAGGACTCTGCCTCCTTCGGTTTCTTCTAGGTCAATAACACAATCTTGGTTAGGTGTGATATGGAAAGAACATCCCAGAGTCCATTACCCATCGTCTGTTGTTCATTTGTACTGACTGTCAATACTAATGGTTGTTTGGTTCTGCAGCATATTTGCCAGTTTTGTAGGATTTTCTTTCTGGACATTCTCTGCTTCCAATGTCCTTCTTTCCACACACAAACAACCTTTATTGTTCTTGTCATACTTGGATCTTGACTTGGATCTTCCATACCTACTTTTAGACCTTCCTTTCCAATGTCCTGTTTCCTCGTTGGTTAAATCGATTTTGTGTCCTTCCTCTGTCCTCACATATAATCCCTCATCCTGAGACCTTGAAAGTTTACCGCTTTCCATAACTCTCGTTCCTTAGATCGCGCAGCTCCTGTTACTTCGTTGATCTTGAGTGTTCTCGTCCATACTTGAGAGTTCTTTTAGTTGATCATAACGCGGTGGCATTGAGTTTAGTAAACAATATAGCTTGAACTTCTTCTGCAACTTCCACGTTAAGATTGTTTAAATCTGCTACAAGCTTTTAGGAAATCCATCCACGTTTGCATCGATGCCTTTAGAGTCATTCATCTTAAACGTATAAACTTGTGCTGCAAATAAATTCGATTCGGTAAAGATGTCTCGGTGTACAGAGTGTTTAGAGCTGTCCACATAGCTGCTGCTGTATCACAATGACTGATTTTCCTTAAGACTTGATTCCTACGTTTACAACAATAAGATCTTTTGCCTTTTCAGACTTCTCGAGTTTAATGGATCAATCGTTGCGGTGACATCCTTGGTTTCCTTTTGCGAATCCGTTTGAGATGTATCCCCTTCGTTTTTGGTGATGGGTGAGTCTTTTAACAGCTTATCATCTGTTAGGATATCCTTTAACCCTAGGACACCAAAGTGAGCCATCATGCGAACCTTCCATAGCGAAAAATCTCCTGTTCCAGTCGAATCTTGTCGACATCAATTCTTGGGGTTGACATTCTGTTAAAAGCCACCCTTGTTCTCCAAAAGACCTGAATGCTCTGATACCACTTGTTAGGGTTTTTTCTTTTGGATTTGTGCTTAAAAACCTTTATATCAAGATCTCTATTACTTGTGTAAATCTTAATCTATTTTTTTTCTTGAATGACCATTGACCTCTTTATATATAACCTATTAGAAGTTCCTAATTCCTATAGCATTTAGATAAAGATTATCCTAAATAATCTAAACTTTAGCTTATGACATTAACATAATTTATCTCCTAATGTCTGCAGGTTTTCTGAATTGGGCTGAAGAGTTTTCCAATTTGGGCCCACTAATTTCACACTAATGCAGTGGTGTGGTTGGCAGCTAACCAGCATGAACAGGATTGTGAGGAAGAGGAGAACTCTGGCCTTTCCTCGCTCATTACATGGCAAAAACAATGTCCAAGCTTTGTCAAATGTAACACTGGATCCTCGTGGGTACATGAAAGACAAAATTGTGGTGTGGCGTGGATCACAAGAGACTACAAAGGAAAAACCCGTTGCTCATACTCGGCGATCATATTCCTTGACCACATCTCGCCTGGAGGCGGAGCTGGTGATTTTTTTCTGGGTGACGGAATGCATGTCAACACTTTGGTATGACAAGGTGGTCTTTGAATCACCGTCTTTATCTTGCAGGGAGGCAATCTCCGGTCGGAAGCCTTTCGACAATTTCAAACACTTATATCCTCTATTCGAGAGAAACTGACAAGTTTCAGATTGTGGAACATTACTTTTGTGCATCACGAAGGAAATCATTACGCAGATGAGATAGCCATTTAATTTGTTGTAACGAGGGACCACCATTATCAGTCTTAGGCCATGATTAACACGGGTCTCTTAAGGTGGGTTCTTAACGTAAAATTTGTACATTTTTCCCGCTAAGAGACGGCTCTTATGGTTCTTATTTAAGAGACGGTTCTTAGGTTTTCTTAGTTAAAAGCTAAGATACGTCTCTTAGAAAAGCTAAGAACCCCAATTTAAGAGACCCCGGTTAATCCTGCTCTACATTTCTCAGGCAGGACCTTTTGGTTGTTGCATGTCATTCAAGGACTCAAGGGGCGCTTGTGTATTGGATAAGCCGATGAGTTTGGATGATGAATCTCCGTCCTTGGTGGGGAGCTTGTTTGAATGTCTTTTTACATTTTTATGCCTTATTTGTTCCAGCCCTTTTGGTACCTCGGTTTTAATTATTGAACAACTCTATGTGTTAGAAACTTTCTTGAGGCAATAATGAAGTTTAATGTGTTACAATAAAAAACCATAAGGATAAAGAAGCTCTCTTATTTATGAGCAGCAACAATTTGTAGTGTCATTGCGCAAAAAAGGGCAATTACATTTAATTAAGTTTTTTTGTTGTTAAATAAAAAACCAACTAACAAGTTAATAAAAGAAAAAAAAAGTTGAAAATTTACAGAAGTGACATGATTAGGATTTACATGATTTTACATTTGCTATCTTTAGAGGATTAGCCTTCGTGTCTTTCAGACGCAGATGCTGCAGCTGATGATGGCCTGTGGTTGCTCCTTGGCACCTGTAAAAGTCAAGTGATCAGACCTGTGGTTGCTCCTCCATTAGTCTCTTGTATCCCAAGCAAAGTGATCAGACCTTCATCAAGGTACTGCTACCCCTTTCCTTTTATTGAAAGCAACGTGAGCCTCATTGTCTTATCTACAAACCGGACGAAACAACTGATATCTTTCGGTTGTTAACCATGTCTCCTAGCATTTCTTTCTCTCCACATTGTATGCATCGTTGCTTGTAAAAGTCTTTGTTTGGGCGGTATTCTGATTATCGTTAGATGTTGCGATCACAAGTTTCGTTTTCTTGAAGGCTCTACTCTCTCACCTTTTCTCATCATCGTTTTTGTATAATATTGCAATGTAATTTACATATGAAAAAAGCTAAGCAGATTTTATGTTCATTCTTGCATATCTTTTTCAATCTAATCATAGAGTAATGACTTACGAGATGAAAACAAATACCTGAGGACCAGTGATCAGTCGTGAAGCACCTACAATTGTTTGGTGGTTGTGGAGTTGGATTACTGCGTGGGCTCTGGTCCTCAAACTCTTGTTTGTTGCAAAGCTATCGCCAGTTGTAGATCAGAGCTGCATATAGTAAATCAAACAAATCATAAGCATGTTTCTAAACAAGACAAATTCTAAAGTTGTGTCTTATCATCTACTTGTGAAAGAAACACAATTGCTGGTAAGAGACAGTGATTTTTTTTGGTTTAATGGGTTTGAGTTTCAGTTAGCAACAATGAAGTATTGAAACAACGGGAATGAATTTATCAGTTGGCTACAGAGAAGTAGGAGGAGATATTTACTTGACATCTGTGCCTGTATCTGGCACATTGTTGATGCTCGCAAGATAATCCTGTGAGGAAAAATCAAAAGAAAGCAAAATGATTAAAAGTGTAAAAGAAGGTGATCTTGTATAGTGATTATGTTATTCGTGACTGCGTTTTGTTCATCCCATGTGCCACTTTGCTCCAGTTGTGCTGCTGTCAATCTTGAAGTCCTTGAAAGTAGCAGTCATGAACGCAGTGTCGCCCATTAACCTGAAACAATACAAGACTGCATGTCAACATTGGTCACAAAAAAAACATAGCACTAGTTATTAACTAAAACAAAAGGTGAGTAAGACGACCTCGTTTAGCTTTTCCCAAACCAAATCAGGCTGATTCAGGTAACCTTGATCTGTAGCCAAAAGATGAAGTTGACCTTCATACTACAAAGTGACAGCAACAAGAAGTATTTAACTGGAAACCAGCCTATTTGCAATCATAAAAATAGAAATGTATACAGATTAAGTTAAACTATAAGGAATACCCTAAGATAAATTTAAAAAAAATTGTCATAAAAATAGTATGAAAGAGAAAAATGACTAAAATAAACTTTATTAAAGGACGTAAATATACATTTCTACCTTTGAGTTCACTAATCTAAATTTAGGATTTAGAGTTATGGGGTAGAGTTTTTGAGGTGAGGTTTAAAATTTACATTAAAATTTTGAAAAAAAAATTGGTCTTTTTTTCTTTGAAGTTTATTTTTATGACAAAAACTTCAAAAATGTATATTTAATATATTTGCCCTTAAACTAACCCACAAAGGTTAATTGACTGGCACTATTCTTCATGAAATTCCTGATTAGTTCACCTAGCAAAAATCAACGATAATGTATTAATATCTTAATAACATGTGAATGATAACGAAGAGTGTCTATGCGCAATGGCAAACATATCCCAAGTAGATCGGATAGTATATAGTTTACCTTCTCTTGCCTGTGAGCCCATCCGTAGCCTTCCCATCAGAAGAACAGTCACCAACATTCTTCTCAGTTTTTTTACCAAGAAGTGGACTCACCTTCATAAACGGGTTCTTTATCTGCACAAACTGGAGCCACTGCGTTTACACATTCCTCCCCTTTATACATGGGTTTATCAATAGAGACAGGAGAGGTTAAAAGCATCATGTGGCATCGTCATGCTGGGATCTGCAACTAGCATCTGGAGATAGAGTGGGGAATTTGAGTTAGAAATAACATCTTCAATATCTTCAGATGTAATTTTCGCCCATACAAGGATATAAAATGCAGAAAGAGATTAATCAAGTAGAGACTAATGAGGTTACTCCATGAATAAAAACTACCTGGATTAACAGAAGTTGCATCAGCTTGAACTGTTCTAGTTGACAGACATTGTCACTATTGTGATGCAAGGCTTGCAATAACTTTGTTTCTTCTTCAAAATCTCCCTTTCCTCAGCTCAGCAGCTGCAGGTGGAGAATCATCGAAAGATCTTGTTTTCGAAAGACATGGTGAAGGAACCCCTAAAGCAGCAGTGGTTGCCGTAGAAAAATCAACAGAGTCATCTCCACGATTTGATCGCCTTGATACTCTACATTCTGGCGTCTCAAGTAAACGAGCTCACCCATAGAGCATTATATGACTTGCTTCCAATTGCATTAGCTGCTTCAACATCCTGGAGGTATGCAAAAGGGATCAAATCTTTTACTAAAGAGCCAGGATTGGGTAAAACCACTATCATAACGAGCCATATAAAGAATAAAGTAGTCTACGTTTTGTATCTCAAGAAGTAATGAAGAAAGATGACCCCACATCCCAAACGTGCACACAAAAAAGCCACAATAGAAAGAAAGCAATGAATAAAAGTAGATGATTCAGACATGTAAAACAAGCCATTCAGACAAAGTATGAAACAAAAGGATGTTACCTGGGGATCAACTATCCATCCATGATATTAGGGAATGTCAAGAATCAATATTGCACACTCAGGAGAGAACTCAAAATCATCAATCCTGCCCAACCAAGCAAAGATTCCATAGTAATGAATACCTACACTACCCCTATTCGTTTCATAATCACGGCGTCCAACCGCAGCGGCAAAAAAATATACCGTGGCGGAGACAAAAATAACAGTGTCAAAAGCCATGGTAGTCGCTAACAGATTTTGCCGGATGAAGGATCTCTTAGAACAAAGGATAATAAGAACAACTCTCTTATTGCTTTAGAAACTACTCAAAACTAAAGCTCTCAATGTTTCTCATAGATCTCTTATGGAACACCTCTCCATAAGATCTATATTTATAGTCAAGGGACAATTCTCTTTAACATGTGGGATATGGAAAACACAAACCTAATCTAATAGAAAACTTCCTTTTCCTATTCTAGATTTCCTTTTGTGTTTATCTCTTAACATATTAAACATCCAATAATATGTTAAGTTTCCACAAGCTTGGAATTACCCAACAATCACCCCCTTAATTCTAACTTGAATTAGGGAGACCAATTTCTTGAACTCCGATTAAGCTCCTTATTTGCTTGAACTTAATCCTTGCTAATGGCTTGGTTAGGATGTCAGCCTTCTGCTCAACACCCGGCGTTGCATGTATCGACTATAGAACACCAACTGTGTAACACACACCTAGTCTTGTGTTGAAGTAGATACCCCAAACATCCTATGCTTCTTTTGAAATCAATAGCATTTATATTGGGCTCCATCTCTAGCCTTTGAGATCTTGAGCTCAACTCCATTGCTACGTGGATCGTGTTACACACTTCCATCTTTGTGTCACACATGATTCCTGAGCATAACTCTCCTCCTTTATCTTGATTTCGTCTGCTCTTGAATCTTGTAGATCCACTTTAACCTTATAGGTTCCAATACCAGGCGGTATATCCACAAGCTCCCCATGTCTT
This sequence comes from Moricandia arvensis, assembly GCA_905132765.1. NCBI lineage: Eukaryota > Viridiplantae > Streptophyta > Magnoliopsida > Brassicales > Brassicaceae > Moricandia > Moricandia arvensis. Next base: position 18,234 of record CAJHQP010009352.1, read on the forward strand.
GTTTCTTGTGATAGACTCCCAACTCGGCTACCATCTCTTCATTCCATAAGTAAGTTCGACATCTTCGACTCAACTGAGGTAAACTCTCCTCCTCTATCGGTGCAAGCTGGATGAACTTATCTGAGGCAAACTCTCCTCCTTTATCGTACAACCTAGATTGAACTTAGGTGAGCCAAACTCTCCTCCTCTATCGAGTGAAATCTTTTGAACCGATAGAATGCCTCATGGAATATTTGTTGGCGTTGGTGGTGTGATTCGTCCACACAAATCTCCATACAATAATTCCAGTAGCTTTGATGTACGAACCATGGCCTTAGTCGAAAATGCATCTCTGATTTTCTTACTCTGCGAGACTTTGTGTTACACACGCCTTCTCCGTGTGCCTACACAAGACATGCCTACGACCATCTCCTTATGTCTAATATGCTTCTCAGCTAGACATGTTCACACACGCTTTCTTCGTGTGTTACACACAACATTCCTACGACCATCTCCTTCTTTACAATGTTGTTCATCACGCCATTAGCTTATATGTCCTAGTCGCAGCATGCCACCTCCAATGTTGCATCTTCATCTCTGACATGTAAACATTGCGGATAGCTAATCTCCATCGGAGGTCTGTAGAGACGCGTTTGAGATCTTGTTACACGTACAAGCAACCTGCCACACGAATCTATGAGTGTTAAATAACATCTTTCATGTTAACCTCACATCCGTTCTCTGTTGCTTGTCCAAGACTCAATATGTTATGCTTCAGGTCGGGTATGTAGTATATGTCTTTGAGTGCATTCTTCTCTCCAGTCTTGCACACAAAGGTAACAACCCCTTTTCCTACGATATCAACACACGATCCATCACCCAAACTTCAACTATTCCTTTGGTGTTGAGATTCAAACTCGAAAAAGAACTCCTTGTTTCCCGTCATGTGATTGCTCGCTCCATTATCCAAATACAACACTTGCATGCCTTTGCGATATCAAGATTCTTCGGAATCACCTATGTCTTCATTCAAGAATACCACCTCGTGTACATAGAGGGCATCGGCCTCTTGTGTTTCATTTAAGTTGGTTTCTTGATTCCTCACTGACTTCTCGGGACATGAATTCGCATAGTGACCAGGCTGTCACATCTCCAACATATCAGCTTCGAACGATCCTTCTTCGAGTTTTTGTCTTCGGTGTGTGACACATGACTTTGGTTGTGTAAACCTTACCTCGACCTCTGCCTCGTCCTCTACCTCTACCACGGAAATCTCCATAGTTCCTCTGAACTTGGTTGATTGTTATCTGAAAACATAAGCTTCCTTGGATCTTCTTTTTGAGTTTCTTCCCCTACACGCTCCTCATACGCCTTTATCCTCCGACTATGTCCTCAAAACCCGTAGAGTTGAGTTCTAGACTTGCTCAAGCGACGCTACGATCTGTATATACTTGTGTCTTGGAAGACCCTTCAAAAAATTCTTAACCATCTTGGATTCTTCTATGTTTTCTCCCAACGAGGCTGCCTTGGATGATAAACCCTGATAGCTTCCCGCCAAAGTCATCCACGTATCACTATCATCCAATCTTCAACCTGTCGAACTCTGTCATCAATGTCTGAAGTCTCGCCTCCCTTAAAACGATCAGCTCCAAGGTTTCGTGACTTGATGGCTCCCAGATGTCTTTGATCGTTTGTTCTCCCACCTGGAGAATCAAAGTTTCGGGAATGGATTGAAACAAAGAGCAATCGCAACATGCGTTCTTCTTTTGATCATCCGAACGGGGTCTATCGTGTCCCACACATCATGAACACGGAGTAACACCCTCATCCTTATCGACCAAACTGTGTAGTTTGTCGAGTTCAGCATCGGACATTGGGATGGATGTGGATCCAAGGTCCTTCGCGCATGGAGCCCTATTCACGTCAGCCATCTTGTGTCGTGAACTCTTGCTTCACAGCCACCAGGATCGAAGCTTCAACTTAAGCTTTGATCGAAGCTTTAACTTAAGCTCTCGATACCAATTGAAGGATCTTCTTAGACAAAGGATAATAAGAACAACTCTCTTATTGCTTTAGAAACTACTCAAAAACTAAGCTCTCAATGTTCTCCATAGATCTCTTATGGAACGACCTCTCCATAAGATCTATATTTATAGTCAAGGACAATTCTCTTTAACATGTGGGATATGGAAAACACAAACCTAAATGCTAATAGAAACTTCCTTTCCTATTCTAGATTTCCTTTTTGTGTTTATCTCTTAACATATTAAACATCAAATAATATGTAAGTTTCCACAAGCTTGGAATTACCCAACAATCACTTAATTCTAACTGAATTAGGGAGACCAATTTCTTGAACTCCGATTAAGCTCCTATTTGCTTGAACTTAATCCTTGCTAATGGCTTGGTTAGGATGTCAGCCTTCTGCTCAACACCCGGCGTTTGCATGTATCGACTTAAAACACCAACTGTGTAACACACACCTAGTCTTGTGTGAGTAATACCCCAAACATCCTATGCTTCTTTTGAAATCAATAGCATTTATATTGGCTCATCTCTAGCCTTTGAGATCTTGTGAGCTCAACTCCATTGCTACTGGATCGTGTTACACACTTCCATCTTTGTGTCAACACATGATTCCTTGAGCATAACTCTCCTCCTTTATTCTTGATTCGTCTGCTCCTTGAATCTTGTAGATCCACTTTAACCTATTAGGTTCAATACCAGCGCGGGTATATCCACAAGCTCCCATGTCTTGTTTCTTGTGATAGACTCCAACTCGGCTACCATCTCTTCATTCCATAAGTAGTCGACATCTTCGACTCAACTGAGGTAAACTCTCCTCCTCTATCGGTGCAAGCTGGATTGAACTTATCTGAGGCAAACTCTCCTCCCTTTATCGGTACAACCTAGATTGAACTTAGGTGAGCCAAACTCTCGCTCCTCTATCGAAGTGAAATCATTTTTGAACGAGTAGAATGCCTCTATGGAATATTTAGTTGCCTTGTGGTAGTGCATATCGCGTCACACAAAATCTCAAACATACTTTAGTTTGCTGCACAGCGGCTAGTAAATCACGTTAACCATGCTTCGATGGTGTTGTGTGTTGCGCCGATAAAGATTCTAATTTTCTTTGACGCTGCTACTGACGCAACGAAATGAAAACGAACAGGTGGTACATGTAGAAGCAGTACGAAAGATCACAAAGATATGACACTCCTGAATTTCGATATAACATTATATATCCAGTTGCTAAGACGTGGAAGAAGATCAATAGCATTACGCAATTGTTCTAGTTCAGCTGACTTCTCAACACTTACCCTTTCTCCTATGTTCGTACAATGCATGAACATCAACACACTACAGTTACCCACAAGACATTCATGACCCATAAACTAATAGATAAAGATCAAAGCCTTGAGTAAAAATTACATTGACTGTTACTATTGAATCATCTAACTACCGACTACGAGGAGAGCAATCTCTCTTGAGAGAAACTCGCTCTAAACAGTCAGGCATTCAGCTCAAGTTGCTCCTCAAGAGAGAACGTACACTGTTAGATAACAATCAGTGAGTACGTACAGCTTTCTGAAACCCTAAGAGAATGAGAGTGATAGCATCTAAATAATATTGTATATATTGTTTAGATTAGTCAGAGGGGAAGATCCTAGATATACTTGCTAACGACTATTTTGTATATATAGACAAGTGAACGTACAATTCAGGACGGAACATTATCTCTTTCATGGGATCATAGCGCGCTTTCTCTGCCACTAAAACTTATTTCTCCTTCATCATGGCTGCGCGCGCGCGCTTTGCCCCTGACGTCGCGAATGTGCATAAGCGCGCAATGTCGACTACACAGTCAAAGTCGTCACATCACACGCATCATCATCCTCGACACAACGACCGACCACAATTACGATCGACGCAAGTGGAGAGACTACTATCTTCATCCATTAGTCAAAGCTTTGATGTCGCTTTGGTTCACCTTGATGGTACTCTCTTGCAGAAAACAATAATGACTGTGAGCGCTAGACTAAAAGAGACGCGCTGGGGTTAAACTCTGGTATATGGAACCCGTGTCAAAGTTCATTATCGATCTACTTTCAAACCAGGAGGAACATCACTCGATGATCTGGCAATGCATTCAGAATTATCTTCGTCGACTTAACAAGAAGCTAGAGAAATACAAACTAGACCATGACTTGCGCACTAAAGAGCATTGGAATCTCACCATCCATGGCTACTGTCAAGAGCTAAATCTATCTCCTGATCTTTTTATTCTGGCAATGCTGGATGCTCCCGTCACCGAACTCACCCTTGTGAGGTATATCGCTGCAATGGGCTCACCTCTAAGTATGATGAACATTCATCAATGTTATCATGCATGGACAAGCCATGGCCCAACATTATGACGAGCCCGATCTATCCTTCTTCTAGAAGAAGACCGACTGAAGAAGAAGAAAGAAATCCAGCACCTCCTACAACGATTCTTCTATGAGATTAACTTTTATGATTTCTATTATTAAAATCTAACCCAAGATTAAAATCTAGATT